>VDFB02347262.1:26567-191648 GCA_007258455.2 Sequoia sempervirens
ATATATACATATATATATACCTATATATATAATATATATACATATAATACATATATATATACATATATATATGTATATATATATATATGTACACACACACACACACACACACACACACATATATATATACAATAACCTAAATAATGGAACATTCTCTCCTTGTTGGACAAGTACAAGAACATAATATGCATGCATAAGATTGACACAAAAATGATTATTTCTACCTACACTAGGTATATATTTATTAGAATAATAACTTGTTACTAAATGATGTCTAAACACTTATGAATCAACCATTGCAATTCATTAGATACAAGACACTAAAATAGTTTTGATTGATGATAAAGATGTTATTTTAATGTAGTCCCTTTTTACCTATTCCAAAGAATAGGATTGTATGAAGAAACAAACATTTTAACACTTGAAATATTTTGATGGGTTTGACAAAATTAAGATTTCCTCTATTTGAAAGATCATCCTTCATGTTATCCTAAGGAAAAATATGATCGCCATTGAGTTTGATGTCATATATAAGGACATTGATTGTAATGTAATATTGGGATGATATTAGATTCACAAGATGAAATTCATCACTTCCAATAACTTTTAGTACCTTTGGCTTTTCCATTTAGGATGGGTGTATGTTACTAAGGGGGATCCTAATCCTCTTAAACTCTATTAACCTATTGATTATGTTATCTTTACCATTCAAAATATATATTTGTTTAATATTAATGTATCGCCTAAAAAATAATACAAAATCTTGATTGTATATAATCATCCATACACTAGTTTGCTACATTGGGAAGTGCAAGAATTTGGGTCCATGAAGAGGGGAATTTTCAACCAAAAAAATTGACAAGAATGGAAACTTGAGCCTTAGATTGGGATCCCATTCCTAAACAAGTACCCATTTTAAAGCGAGTACTCATTTTAAAATGGGTACCCATTCTAAAAAAACTGAAATCCCAACCCACTGTTTTATTTGGTTTTAGTCTCAAGAAAGGCTTGGTAACCCAACCCTTAGCCTTGGACTTGCAACTTAAAGAAAAAGGCAATGTCAAGAGAAATAATTGACATTGACAATATAGTTGACAAATTTTCTTTTTAGAATTGGTTTATTGATGCAAGAGCATCCAGTGGTGTAGGGAAATCTTGCATCACCCAAAAAAAATATTTTTCCTTATTTTCTTTAGTTGTTTTGAGTCCCATGATGGTACTTAAGGGGTGTAAGACAAATAGAAGTCAGAAAAAGAAAAAAATGGTCACTTACTATTTTTAGTAGGTCAACCTAAATGAGCTTGTATGGACCTGAAAATTTACCCTAAGGAGTAGAACTGAAAAACATTTCTGGTCGCGAAAGAATCGTCTCAATACCTTGCATGGTTTGGGAGATATCAAAGTTTTTGTCTTGAGAAATTTCTCGAATGCAGCTTCAAATTAAAATATGAAAACTTTAGAAGCACAAAAGCAACTTGAAAAGTGGACGAACTGGTCTCTAATGGGTTTGGCATTGTAGATCTCTTTGAGAGATTTCCAACGATATGTTATAATAGAAAAATAAGACACCCAGATCAAAAGTTATGGCCTCATGAAGCTGCCCCACTAAAAAGTGAATTTCATCAAAATATCTTCCTAGGCAAGAAATCAAACGACGAGACTTTTGGCACCAAAACAAAAGGGAAAGTTACACTTTCTAGACCATTCTAGGGCAGTTATTGGGTAAAATAAAAAGGGATAAGTGGGGGTTGTAGGAGGTGGTTCCATTAGTGCATATTGTGGCTCCAAATAATATATTTTATTTTCAAAGTTGATTGTGTTGTAATGAATCAAGCCCATGAGGTTGTAACATTGTAAGTTTTGAATCTGTAATTTTATTTTTTGAAAATAATTGAAAGTGAGTTATTTTTTATCTCGCATCTTTTGTGTTGGTATATATTATTGTGATTTGTGTGGGTTTCAGGTGGTGTGGCCCTCATCAATTGGTATCAGAGTAGGTTTTCCTAAATGTGTAAACAGATCGCCAAACATGAGGCAATTTGCACCAGGACTTGTGGTTGTGGGTTTTTGAGAAAGTTGATCAGAATGCCTCTGCAAAGAAACCATAGTGGTGGAAGGAATGTTATTGTACCAGAAGATGGTTTTAAAGCCCTATAGAGACAAGTTTGAGCACTGCAAGAGGATTTGTGTCGAGGGTTTGAGCCAAGTAGAGGAGATGAAAGTGAAGATGAAGCTAAAAATGAGGAACAATTCGAGGAAGAACAAGATGTAATAGATCCAGAGTAAGTCAAATTATTTAATGCCATCTCTAAGATTGGGAAAAGGCCAAAGATCAAAGTTTCTACATTTCTTGGAAATCATAACCCAGAAGAGTTGATTGATTGGATCAACGATATGAAGGAGTAATTTGAGTATGAGGAAGTGGAAGATCCTGAGGGGGTCAAATTTTCAAAGACCAAGCTAAAGGGTCATGCAAATATTTGGTGGAAAGAGGTACAATTAGAAAGAAATCAAAGAGGAAAAGAGAAAATAACAAGATGGGATCGTATGGTGGACATATTGAAAAGATAATTCATTCTTGACGATTATGAGGTAGATTTTTTGAAGAAGATGCAAGGGTTGAAACAAGCGCAATAATTTGTCAAGGAGTATATAGAAGAGTTATATTGTGTCTTGATTAGAACAAGCCATTCTGAGGCCAATAAGGAGAAATTTTCTCATTACATAAATGAGTTGAAGTTGAGTATTCAAGAAGAGTTGGATCTGGTAAGAATGTCTACCATTGAAGATGCATATCAATTTTCTAAATGAAGGTAGAAGAAAATTTTAATAGAAGATTTGAAAGTAAGCAAAAAGGTGGGGGTCATGGTGGAAAGACTAGTGGACAGTCATATGGAGATCAAAATGAAGATAAAAAGAAGGGTGAAGGATCCAAAAGCATTCAGAACCATAAAGGAGTAACACCTACCATCCTCATGATTAGAATAGTGGAGACCAAAGAGGAAGAGGAAGATTTGGACAAGGACCAGGAAGAGGAGGATTTCATGGAACCTGTTTCCAGTGTGAAGAAGGACATCAAGCCTATGAGTGTGCTCAACATCAAGGAAGGGTAAATAGAAGACTTGACGGTAATGCACAAGTTGCACATGTAGATGAAGATGTTGAGTCTTCACATTCTAAGGATGTAGAAAGAGAGGTTCTTGTTACTAGAAGATCCTTGCTAAATGAGGAGAAAGAACCAACTCAAAGGAAGAATTTGTTTCGCACCCAATGTAAGTGTGAAGGTAAATTTTGCAATGTTATTATTGATGGAGGTAGTACTGATAACCTTGTTTCAGAAGAGATGGTTAGTAAGTTGCGATTGGAGAGAAGAAGGCATATGAATCCATACTGGATTGCTTGGTCGGAGAAAGACCATAAAGCTTTGTTAAATGAACAATGTCTGATAAAGTTCAAGATTGGAAATTACCATGATGAGTTATTGTGTGATATTATGCTTATGGATATTTTTCATATGTTGTTAGGAAAACCGTGGTAGTTTGATTGGTGAGAAATACATGATGGACATGCCAACACCTATTATTTGACAAAGGATGGAGTTTTTCAAAAGTTGAAACCCTTGAAAGAGGCAAAGGAAAAGGTATGCAATAATGCAAGAATTTTTTTGGTTGATGGAAGGAAGTTCACTAGAAGGTATGAGGCATGAGCATATGTGTTTTGCATTGATCCCTAGAGTTGATAAAGAAGATACTCATGAGGTACCTGTAGAGGTTTCAGATAAGTTGAATGAGTTTCAAGATATTGTTTCAGATAAGTTGAATGAGTTTCAAGATATTGTTTCTGATAATGTACCTAAAGGTTTTCCTCTAGTAAGAAAGATTATTCATTAGATGGACCTAATTCCTAAAGCTAGTTTTCAGAATAAGGAAGCTCATTGTATGACTCCAACAGAGAGTGGAGAGTTGAACAAAAAAGTGCAAGAGTTGTTACAGAAGCGATTGATCAGAGAGAGTTTGATTCCATGTGTAGTACCTATAGTACTAGCACCAAAGAAGGAAGGGGAATGGCAGATGTGTATAGATTCTAGAGCTATCAACAAGATCGCCATCAAGTATAGATTTCCCTTGCGGAGAATGGATGACATTATGGATTGTTTGAGTGGAGCTGAGTACTTCACAAAGATAGATTTGAAGAGTGGATATCATGAGATCCGAATTAGAGAAGGAGATGAATGGAAGGAATTGTTCAAAACTAAGGAGGGCTTGTATGAATGCTTAGTCATTCCTTTTGGGCTAACCAATGCACCGAGCACATTTATGTAGCTTATGAATGAGGTATTGAAAGAATTTTTAGGAAAAATTGTTATTGTTTATTTAGATGATATTCTAATTTTTAGTAAGACATTGGGGGAGCACCTAATGCATATTCGAAGAGTTTTTGAGAAGCTATGGGAGGAGAAGTTGTTGATTAATTTCAAGAAATGTAGTTTTGTGAAGAGGGAGTTGTTGTATCTTGGATTTGTTGTCTCAGTAGAGGGTCTTAAAATGGACTAGAGAAGATGAGAACTATCATCGAATGGCCTACCCCAAGGAGTGTTACAGAGGTAAGATCATTTCATGGTCTAGCAATTTTTTGTACATAAAGTTTATTAAAAATTTCAATAGTGTTTGTGCACCTCTAACTGAAGCAATGAGAGGGGATAGAAATAATTTTAAATGGACTATAGGAGCAGCAAATATTTTTGATATGTTGAAGAGGAAAGTCACATAGCAACCTATTTTGGCACTTCCATATTTCAATAAGGTCTTTCAGGTAGATTATGATGCTAGTGGCACTGCCATAAGAGATATTTTGAATCAAGAAGGTAAGCTTGTTGCCTATTTTAGTGAGAAGTTGAATGATGCTAAGAAGAAATATTATGTCTATGATCAAGATTTTTATGCTATAGTTCAAGCTTTGAATAAATGGAGACACTATTTATTGCCAAAATAATTTGTTTTACATACTGATCACCAGGCTTTGCAATATCTCAATAGTCAAGGAATGTTAAATCAAAGGAACTTAAAATAGGTGGAGTTTTTGTAGAGCTATACTTTTTTTTTTAAGCATAGGAGTGGAAGGTCAAACAAAGTTGCATATGCCTTGAGTAGAAGGAAAAGTTTGTTGATAGAGATGAATATAGAGGTTGTTGGGTTCAATGAACTCAAGAGTTTGTATCTTGAAGATCTAGACTTTGCATAAGCTTGGAAGGCTTGTTTGGAACCTATTACATTGGATAGGACAAGATGGTTGGATTTCCTAATCCAAGATGGGATGTTGTTTAGAGGAATCCAATTGTGCATTCCAAGGAGTTATATGATAGAGAATCTAATCAAGGAGAAGCATAGTGGAGGATTGGCTAGACATTTCGGTTGAGATAAGACCATTGCTCTTGTTAGTGAGAATTATTACTGGACACAGTTACAAAAAGATGTGAAGAAGTTTGTGTAGAGCTGTAGAGTATGTTAGATGGTGAAAGGAACACGTTAGAATACTGGATTGTATCAGCCATTACCTGTACCTGAGAGGCCATGGGAGGATGTTAGCATGGATTTTGTTCTTGGCTTGCCAAGGACACATAAAGGGCATGATTCCATATTTGTGGTGGTGGATAGATTTTCAAAGATGGCACATTTCATTCTATGTCATAAGACCAATGATTTTCATATTGTAGAGTTGTTTTTCATAGAGGTAGTGAGACTACATGGTATATCGAAGAGTATAGTTTCAAATAGAGATACCAAATTTATTGGGTATTTATGAAGGACATTATGGAAGAAGTTGAAGAAAGATTTGAAGTTTAGTTCTACACACCATCCACAAACTGATGGAAAAAAAAGGTGGTGAATAGGATTTTGGGTAACCTGCTAAGATGCTTAGTAGGAGATAAGCCCAAGGGATGGGATTTGGTTATACCACAGGAAAAAATTTCTTATAAAAATTCTATCAATAGGAGCATTGGTAAATCACCATTCTAGATTGTGTATGGGAGTAGTCCAAGAGCTACTTTTGAACTGAGAAAGATGGATAAGGGAGAGAAGAGTAGTGTTGAGGCTAAAGATTTTGATGAGCACCTAAAGAATTTGCATGAAGAGGTGAAATAAAATATCAATAAGATGAAGTCATAATATAAGGCTAAGGAAAATAAAAAAAGGAGGTATAAGGAGTTCCAAGTAGGGGATGAATTCATGGTTCATTTGCGAAAGAAGAGGTTTCCAGTTGGTACATACAACAAGTTAAAGATGAAGAAGTTTGGACCATGCAAGATCCTAAAGAAGCATGATTCAAGAAATGCATATGAGGTAGAGTTGTCTGATGGAATTCATATTTCACCTGTGTTTAACATCTACTTCAGAAAATATCATGAAGGAGGAATTGATGAAGAAATAATGGAAGCATAATGGAATATTCCAACACCTACTTCAGAAAAGGAGGAGATAGAAGAATTTTTGGATAATCGTGTGGGTAGAAGCACAAGAAACAGGTAGTATGCAGAGTACTTGGTGAAGTGGAGAGGGAGGCATGTTGAAGATTCATCCTGGTTGTCTAAGGCTGAGGTTAACTGTCTTGATTTCCCTCTAACTCTTGAGAAGTGACAAGGCCACTTTTTAAATTACCCTATGTGTCTAATGTAGGAGCATCTAGTGGTGTAGGGAAATCTTGCATCACCCAAAAACAAATGTCTTTCCTTATTTTCTTTAGTTGTTTTGAGTCCAATGATGGCAGTTAGGGGGTGTAAAATAGTCATAAGTCAGAAAAAGGAAAAAAATAGTCACATACTATTTTTAGTAAGTCAGCCTAAACGAGCTCATATGGACCTAAAAATTACCCTAAGGAGCAGAACTGAAAAACATTTTCGATTGTGAAAGAATCATCTCAAACCACTGCACAGTTTGGGAGATATCAAAGTTTCCATCTTTAGAAATTTCTCCAATGCAGCTTCAAATTCATTTATGAAAACTTTAGAAGCCCCAAAACAACTCAAAAAGTGGATGAACCAATCTCTTATGGGTTCAACATTGTAGATCCCTTCAAGATCTTTCCAATGATATGTTATAATAGAAAATCAGACACCCAAATCAAAAGTTATGGCCTTGCGAAGCTGCCCCACTAAAAAGTGAATTTCATCAAAATATCTTCCTACTCAAGAAATCAAACGGCGGGACTTTTGGCACCAAAACAAAAGGGAAAGTTACACTTTCTAGAACATTCTAGGGTGGTTATTGGGTAAAATAAAAAGGGATAAGTGGGGATTGAAGGAGGTGGCTCCATTAGTGCAGATTGTGGCTTCGAATAATATATTGTGTTTTTAGAGTTGATTTTGTTGTAATGAATCAAGCCCATGAGGATGTAGCAATGTAAGTTTTGAATTTGTAATTTCATTTTCTAAAAATAATTGAAAGAGTTATTTTTTGTCTCACATCTTCTATGTTGGTATCTATTGTTATGATTTTTGTGGGTTTCAGACGATGTGGCCCTCATCATTTATGAAATTAAAACCCATTATAGATCATAATCTCTAGTTTTCAAATATATAAAAAAATTTATGATTGGATTATGTTTTCTATTTTTTAATTAATTTCCAAGGAAACTCGTCCATAAACTTGAAATATTGAGCTTTTTTATTTTTTTAATAACTTTTAATTTGTTAATTTTGTTTGTAAAAAAATTATATGACATCAATCTAGAAAAAATTCCCTAAAAAATGAAAAATAAAAATAAAAATGATTAGTTTAGGTCTAATTATGGTTTTCGTACATGAGGTTTTTCAAAAATAGTAATTAGGTCCAATAAAAAATTAGTTAAAAATATTTAGAAAAAAATTATAAAAAAAATCTTCATCAATCTTCAGTTTATTACACATTTTTCCCCAAAAGGAATTAGAAAAATACTTTTATTTAGGTCAAATTATGGTATTCGTATACGTGCATGGTATGGTCCTAAAAAAGTGACTTTTGAAAGTGATTTTTATACATGCCTATTAAAAATTAATCTGCATCATTTGGGTATTAGAATACATTACATATTTGGAAACTAGACTCAAAATACTAAATTTTATATTATTGAACTTTTTTAAGATTTGAAGTGCATAAGTGCTTCAAATTTTCAGTCCAACTATGACAAATTCTATAAAAAAAAAACACCTCTACTTTTTTAACATTTTTTGGACCCAACTTCTTGCACTTAGCCACATCAAAATTCAAACCCAGAAAATCCTACAAACCCTAAACCTTATTTATACAAAATTTATATTAAAATTTCAATACCTATTAACCCTACAAACCTTAAACCCTATAAAATTAAAAAATGCATTAAAAATGGAAAAAACTACATGGAGATGATGAAAATGGCACTGAAGAAGGAGGAGATAGAAATAGGTGGTAGATGGTAGTCATAGATACTAGTACCCATTTTGAGAAACTCTCCAAAAATTGTTTTCATTATCTGAATGTAGGTTAAAATGAGCTAGTAGAGATTAAAAAAAATAGCTTCAGAAAATGTGTACCTATTATGAAATGGGCATGCATTTATAATAGGCACATATTTAGGCATGGGATCTCAAAGCATAATAAGTACCTATTCATAGTGGATATGTATTTTGGATCAAGACCGCATTTCAAGATGGGTACCCATTCTTGATGAAATGAGTACCTATTCCTATCAATATTTTCCAAGCCCAATGCTTCCACTAAAAGTGTAAACCCATTAGTTTGCACTTACCCACAAATATATTGCTATATAAAAACAACAAACTATTCACAAAAAAAAGATATACATAAAATGTGTGTTGTACTGATGAAAATGTTGTATCATAATTATCTTCTCTATTCTCCCCCTTTTACAAGTGAAGTTATTACATATGTCTAGAGTTCTCCTTCACACTCCTCTTTCTAGAGATTTTCGAAAATGATGCAGGAGCATCTTGGGGTACCAAGCAATCCTGCACAACCAAAAATATTTTAAAGTTTTATGCTTGTGTTTTTATTTTGATTTTTGGCTGCAAGTGTAAATTGTTGAAATTTTCAACTCCTCCAATGTAGCAGAATTTGGTGATGGATTGTGGGAAAATCAATTAATTAATTGAATCACTTTTTTTATTGTTTTAAAATATTTGAGAAGTTTTAGTTTTCTAAAATGGAAAACTTCCATGTCCAAGCCTGTGAGTGGACAATTATTGTAAATTGTAACTCCATTAAAAAAAAATGATATTGCCTTGTTGGAGGACTGGAATGATGGGAATTGATGGAAAGGAGAGAGTGGGTGTAAGGTGGGAAGAAAATTTTGAATTGAAAATTGAATGCACATGCCAAGAAGGGGAAATCCATATTAGAAAGGAGTAATGAGCATTTTGGAGGTTTGAATGGCATTTTATTATTTTTGGAGAAAGAGAAAAGATTGTCTGGGTCATATCTATGAGACTCGGTCTCAGTAAAACAGTCATAACTTTCTCATACGATAATAAAATTAAGAATTTAAAAATGATCCGGAAAGCTGGAAATGAGGTGCACCAAACCCAGAACCATTTTAGAAAATTATAGCAAATGATAGAGCATTGATAGGAAGGAAGTGATGGGTTTTTTCCTTGGTGGTTTACTCGAGGTTGATTTGAGAAACCAATAGTGGTTTCTTCTCACCCAATTTCTACTTATTGATGCTCGTTCATTTGGTGAACGAGGGGATTTGGAGAGTTGGTGGTTTCATATCCAGATGTTGTTGGAATGATGTTGGAATGTTAGGTTGCAGATTTTTGTATGTGTGAATCCCATGTTGTATGTGAGCATATGAGCTCCATGATTATGTAATTAATTTTCAAATTTGAACTTAATATATGTTGCAAATTGTGTCGCCAAAAAGTGCATACTTTGCTTGATATGGGAATAATTGATGACAAATTGGAATTAATGAGGCCTTGATCTAGTGTTGTGAGGTGTTTTACACATCCACACTAGGTCTTGGACCCTTGCAAACTGAATAAAATGTGTCTAACAATGTCTTGTAAAGTGTTGTAAAAGGATTTCACACTTCTCTAGACTTAATGGACCCATCTTTCCCTAATTCAATGTTGCAAAATGTATTTAATGGAATTTTCACATTAATCTAGAAGGCTTATAACTTAAACCTTATCTTAATCTAGTGTTGTAATGTGTCTTACACATTTACATTGGATGTTGTGCCTCCCTAGTATATGTGGACCTCATTTTAGTGTTGTAAAGTGTATTTAATCACACTTTCACATTGAATTTTGTGTCACAATCCCTAATTGAGCTTTACATCATCATTAATAGGCCCCTATGACCCCATATTGTGCATCCCAAGGCATAATTTGACCAAATACCCAATGAAATCAACATAAGAACTAAAATTCTTCATTCCCCAACATTCCAATTGTCAAAAGGGCTCCTCTAGGACTAAGTTTCCCATTTGGGCAAATGATTCCCTTCCAAGTGGGACTAAGTCACCCAGCATGGTGACTTAGTCCAATTTGGCCTATTTTCAAGGTTTAAGCGGGAAATTTTGAAGTTCAAGTTAATTTTTCTTTCATGTCGGCATTGGGGATCAAATTAACGGGAAAATAAGGTGAATTTCCTATAAATATAAGTCTCTAAACCCTAATTCATAAGAATCTAAAGTCATAATCATTCATTCATCATTCATCATTCATCATGTTCTCAAGTCAAGCAAGTTAGGGTTTTGGCATTATAAGTCATCAAGATAGCATTTTTAGACATTCAAGGGAAAAATATTCATCTATTATTGCAGAAAATCAAGATCAAACATCATGGAAAGTCTCTAACTCCATTGCTTCATGCTTCATTTTTTTATTTCTCCATTTTGGTTTAATTACCTAAAAAGGGGTTTGACAAAGGCAAACCCCCATGCCCTAACATCCACCATTTCTTTCTCTTTCATTGTGTGTTTGTAGATTTAGGTATCTTGAAGGCTTGGAAATCATTAAAGATCAAGTTGTAAATTTTTTGAAGACCTCTCTATGCTTGCAAACCAAAATACCCACTAAAAGTCACTTTCAGGCCCGAAAATCAAAGTTTCAGAACTGGATACCAATCAGGAACTAAAGTGTAGATCGAGGGCTTCCATTTCCACTTTCAAATTTTTAGAAATTTAGAAGTGGACTAACTCACCAACAATGGAAACTTAGTCCCACTAAACCTTTTTTTCAGAATTTTTTATAGATTCTGACACCCATTTGGCTTAAACGAGCTCCAAAGCAGTTTTTCCAGATCTGGGACTAAGTCGCCCAGATTGGCACAAGTGTCCCAGTCGGCTTCTGCAACAGTTTTTTCAAGATTCCCGACCTTCATTCCATCCTTTTACAACCTCTAAGTGCACACTTCCATTTTCATCGGTTTTTATTACAATTTATCTTCATTTCTAGGTATTTTTGCATATCACACTGTGTTTTCCATCACTTTGCATTTCTTAGGATTAACATTAATAAATCATTTCATTTTCAGTTTGTTGCATTAGGACATCACATTTAGATACATTGCATCTCTTTTTCATTAATCTTGAGTGTAGACATTAGCATTTTGGGTCCATTTCTCTCCTTTTAGATGAAAAACCCTAGAAGAGTAGAGAACCCTTGGATACCAAAATCATTGTCCACACATATTTATCTTCCATTTTTTTGTGTTTAATTTAATTTGTTTTCTTGCATAGATTTGTATGTGTGTTTGTGATTAGATTTGAAAAGGATAGTCTCCCTTGCCATCATGGTATCAGAGCATGTTGAGTTTATTTCATTAGAAAACAAATATTAAAATATTACAAATTCTAAAAACTTCTTAGTTTCTCTTAGAAAGGAATGTAGATAGCTTTACATAAATGCAATGACCTTTTAGAAAGAGATGTGATTTATAATTAATTTAAGAAAATATTTTTTAAAATCTTGAGTTGAAAGTAAAGACAACTATAATTAAATGTGGGTGTACACAAGATTAGATATTCCAAAATTTTCTCCATCTTCCTTTCATAGTTTAAATAAGAAAACCATTTTCCTTATTTAGTTGCATTTCTTTATCAAAATAGTTTCTTTTTAGAAAAGTAAAGTGAAGTGCTAGATTAAATTTTCTTATTAGTTGCTTATCTTTTTATTTTTTTTGAATGAAGTAATTAAACATTAGCACACTTAAAGAGGATAGAAAAGAAAAGTAATAAATCTCATGCTTTAAAGATGCAATTTTTTTATTTTTATCAATCTTTTAATTAGAATTTTTTTATCATAGTATATTATTATTTCTTAGATAAAATTTTCAAACATTTCTTAGAGATCCAACACTTATTTCCTTTCACTTGTATAAAATCGACTTCAAAAACCAATATAACCATTCTTATAAAATATGAATCACTAGGCTTGGAGCATTATATTCATATAGAAGATGAAACCATTGTCATAAAAATGCATCACTATAAGCACTATATTCATATAGAAAATAGATGTAATATTCTTCTCAAGTACACTAGGTTGCTTTTGATTTGGAATTTAATCTAAGTCATTTGCAAGTACGTTCTCAACTTGGTATAGAGTTAAAGCACTTTATTTTGAGAGATCGGTGAACCTAAATCTAAACACTTTGCAACAATGAAATAGAATCAAAGAAGTAGCTTGTAATTTATATGTCCAATGAAATATAAAGGTTGTGAAAGATTCTACTATCTCTTCGGAGAAAATCATGGTTCTCCTTACAATTTGATTCATTATGAAGATCAAATATGTGTATCTCTATTCATTAGAGAGATGATGCAATAGAAATTTTTCATTTTTAAAATTCATCAATATCTCAATGTTCATATTTAGATTCCATCTTCACCATCAATTGTAAAGGAACAAGTTTACAATTCTAATTTATAAATTTTACTTTACTTTTCTTACATGTACTTCTATATCAATTGTATTTATCACATAGGCCCATTGACCTAATTTGGTTAACCATGAACAACAATTTATAAATTTAAATATAAATCTTGCATACATGGCTATTCTTAAACATCTCCCGATTTAATGCTCAAAAGTGAACTTTGGCCAATAAAGTAGGACAGCTATCTACTACTTTTTGATAGGGATGAGGTATAAAAGTATTATTTACCATTTAACCATTGGAGAGTAATATTTAAATTATATGTACCTAGACATTAAAAATACAAGAAATGAATTGATGAAAACGTGGAATGGTTACTTCAACTATAAAACTTAAACCAAGCCATACTTTTATTCCTTGAAGACATCATTCACAACCTAAGTAGGAGAGTGTAACTTATCATTCACAAGGTAGCACATTACCAGAATGTCATTTGGATCTCTATATTTTGTGGGCAATCCCCACTAAAAAGGAAAAGCTTTTTACCTTCAGTTTTTTAGAGTTTTCCAAGTTAAATGATCAAATCAACTCAAATGTTACTATGACGTGTATTTATTATAGATGTGTGGGGAAAGTTGGATGATCAGGTTCCACCCTCTACTAATATAGCATTAACTACTTAGTACTTTTTGAACTTTACCTTATGTTTCTTGTCTTTGTTTCCAACTTTTTCCTCTTAAATTTTATAAGTGTGCACTTCTACCAACCTAATTTTTTTTTAATATTGTACTATTTTATATTATCAATATTGTTTAATAAAAAACTTTATTAAAAAAAAATTAAAAAATTAAAAACAACATTATCAGCGCCAATACTCATATATTATCTCTCCAAAGAAGAGGTTATCCACATCTTAAACTGATTCTTGCAAGACCAACCTGAAATTGGTTCAATAATCAGTACACACATAATACCCTCTCTGAACCTTTATTCTAGTACATATCAACATGGGAAAGCTCTGCTGAGTCAAGCAGAGGTCAGAATATAGCCCTCAAGGGCCTTGAAAGTCTTGACAGCAGATTCCTTGGCCATATCAGGAGGAGGGACCTCAGCACTGGCAGCCTCAAATTCAACACTCCACTTCACAAGGCAGGAATTGGCATCACCTCCTGAAAGCACCTTCAGAGTTGGCTTAAACAGCTTGTAGAGCCCCAGAAGCTCACCCTCTATGAGAGTGACAGTGACCCACATGTTCTGCTCATCCACTGCAACAATCCTCTCCTTGGCAAATGTCAGCCCAGCCATGCCATCTCCATACTTGATGTGCCTCACAGTGCCTACACTTTTCCCATCTCCTTCCACTATTTCAATGCTTTTGAAGAGAGAAGGTAAGATTTTGGGAAAAAGTGTTGCAGATTCCCTGACAGCTTCCCACAGCTTTTTGGCAGGGACTTTCAATTCCAAATCCAAGCTCACAGCCTTGGCCATCTTCAAACAAAGAACACAAAAAACAAATGAATTTGTGTTTTGGGCAAGTCTGTGAATGTATATATAGGCTTAGGAGCTCCTGTCGGTGCCACCAAAGACGGGCGGTGTCATTCAATCCAAACCAGTAAAGTTGAGAAGAAATACAATGTTGTAGATATGTTAAATGAAAGCGTTGATAAAGATGCTACGTATCTTGATGTTCAGAAGTGTGAATGAACTTGCAGTGGGTCTTTAAAACGGTCATGAATGCTTCAAGCCTGTTTTTCTGCAAGGTAGGTAAATATATTTGTGACTACTACCGACCCCAACTGCTAACTACCAATCACTCTGATCCCCATTATTAATGCATTGACATCGTGTCACATGGTCGGCATTTAGTTTTGCAGGGAAGTTCGGTGTAGTGTCTAATTAGATTGTCTATATCGCTTCTGTTGCATCTATTTGTAACGGTGAAAATTTAATAACTTTCAGATTTATCTTCAAATCTATAAATTTTGTGGTTAAGCGTATTTGAGTTGGTGTTGTACTGGGATGGGTGACTTTCCGAGAAGGTCCAGTGCTTCACCTCTGTGAGTATCACCTAGATGCAATGAATGTTAAGTGGACCATTCATTATCATAAGAGCTGGGTTCTTGTGAACTACTACTCATGAAACATGGGTCAATGAGTTGGTTGTAAAACTACACGGTTGAATCTTGATAGCAATATCATAAGTTAATTTTTATTTTTGTTTATTTTGATCTTGTCTTTTACGAAATAATGTTTAAGTGGACACAATTTTTTCTAAAAGTTAGTAGTTTTTTATTGAATAACAAGTGTGCAAATATTATTGAGCAGTGGTACATAACTTTAAGTTTTATCTATTACATTTGTATTTATTTTTAGAAATTAGTTTTGATTCTTATTAGTTTGAGTTTACATTTATAATTTAAGGGATTTTTAACGTAAAAGTGTAAAATTTTATATTAAAAATAACAATTATAAAGTTTATTTGTCTTAAAAGGACATATGGCACATCATTTTTTAAGAATCAAGAAAATTCTAATAGATTGAAAACAACAATTAGCAATAGAGAAGGAAACCTCCAACCCCTATAGATAGGACATAAAAGAATTGTACCCTTGAAAATTGTACATGCTCTATGTATTAGAAATAAAACTTTCTTTTATGTTTAAAAAATTGGACTAATAGAAAAACCATTGAAAAATAGTAATAATAAAGTTAACCATGGTAGAATAAATAGGAAGAGTACCAAAAGAATTTGTACACAAACCAAAAACACACTAGAAGGAATTATGAATTTAAAGAGACATTATACTCAGCATGCACAAAATCACTAGAGTGTCTAGTCATGTCCTAGAGAAGGCAATCGTGGTCATTTCTAGTATCAACCTTAATGTCATTCCAATTAGACATTGATTTAGCCAAAAAATTAACTATTTATTTCCTTCTCTTCTAATATGGTTCCACTTAACAACATTGATACCATGAATAAGGATGTGGATTTCTTTCTTACATCATTGAATTGTCACTACTTGAAGTGAGAAGTGAACTTTCTTTTGAAATTATCAACCATGATTTTTGAGTTAGATTCCATAATAATATTAGTAAAATGTCTTTGCTTAGTATGTAAAAAAGCTTGGTGAAAGGCCACAACGTTCACAAAATTATTAGAACCTATAATGTCGCAAAATTGCACCTAGGGGCAATTCCACATTTTTGCACTTTTTCCTAGCATTAATGACAAAAATACCATGAGTCAAAATTTCACAATTCTGACCTCATATGGACCAGTGGTGGAGAAACAGAAGCCTAAAGACACATTTCTCAAAAATCTAGGCCTCAAACACTTGCGCGACACACAGATGTCTGTGCGGTGTGCTAGCATCCTGATGGTTTTTCAAGTTTGAAATGAGGAATCTAGAATCTTGACTCTCTCAACACGTGTCCTAACAGTTAGATTTCAGATGTAACTGCTCTTTTCTACACTTGCATGCAACAAAAACCTCTCATTTGCTCTCATTTGGGGGAACTCAACTAATTCAATCAACCTCTCTCTTCACTTTTCACTCTTGAGTTATCTTCATTCTTGATAACAACACTCTCACAAGTGAAGCCATGTTGGACGGAGGTCCTCCTAGCAACTACAACTCTCAAGCAAGCACTCAACGGTGCATTTGTGTGCTCCGGATAGGGTTTAGGCCCATGGGTAACGTTCTCTCTCTCTTACTCTTTTCTATCTACTTGCTCATTTACTACTTAGTGGTGTGAGTTCTACTTCTCAAGCAGGTTTTCCTTTCACCACATGCTTTGTCTATTTTGTTTACACTCCTTTCCTATTTGGTTGTCCGTGGAGGTGGGAACACCAAAATGGGGGTCTAATTGAGGTAGACCCCTATATAGCCCCAACATTGTCCCCTTGTTCTTTTGTGTGTAGATTTCAAAGTGGAGCTTGGAGTGAAGACTCGAATATCCAGTTGAAAGTAAGTTCTCTCCTAGTTCTCTTTGTGCTTTACTCTAAGTTTTTTCTCTCTGTTTGATTATTCTATTCATAAGACCTTAGATCTGAGTTATGAAATGAAACTTTATTCTACCCACCTTAGTGCCTAAGCTTTATGTTGCTTAGGATGCTAACACGCCATTTGGATGACAACACACCACGCGAGCATCCCAAATCTGTCATGTCGTCCTTTAGTCGAGAGCTCCTCTATTGGAGGAAAAAGTCCAAAAGTTTCACTCCCTCAAGATCTGAAGTACTTTTCTGTGAAAGTTAACGTGTACCTATTTCCTTTGCAAGTTTCCTTATGCTGAGGTGGATAAGGGTAGTTTGTTCCCTAGTGATCTATTGAGAACAAAGAGACCCGTGCGAAACGAATCCCTCTTATTTTACATTTTGGTGAACCCAACGTGAAACATGTCGGATTTATTTTTACAATGTTTTCATGTCTACAATAACACCTTCTCTAAGGAAGATTTTGATATACTGGATGACGCTCTAGATGACTTCTTACAAGCGCCCTCCTCTATCTACAAACCTTCTGAGCAAACTTCCTCTCTGCAAGCTAAGGAGTCGGTAAATGTAGTGGTGGTCTTAGTGGATCCTCCAAGCCCTAAGAAACCCATCATTTATGTGACCCCAACTAGCCCTTCTTCTAGGGAGGTTCATTTCGTATATAGAATTTCATATCGAGATGATTCACCTAACTTATACTCAAGGTTCATAAAAGCTACAAACTCCACTTCTTATAATGTTGTTGGGAACACATATAATACAAGAAGAAACGAACAAAACTTGGATCAATAACCTCTTGTTCCTACGTCTCAACCTACTCAAGTTCCTAATTCTCTACCGCCTTCTTAACCAAGCCTTCCTTCATCACCTAAACCTGTGATCAAAAAACCAAGTGATTATGATCTTGTCAAGCAACTTTGTGTTACTCCGGCTAAGATCTCACTTTGGGATTTGCTTTAGGTCACTCCAGTTTATCAAAACATGCTTTAGGAAGCCTTGCAGAAGATCCTCTTGCCTACCTCTACTAGGCCTACATATGTTAATGCGTTGTTGGCTCATATTCGAGCATATTCGTCAAATATCATGTTCCATCTGCAAGAACTCTCGCCTCTGGATGTGCAAAAGCAAGTGGACCCCTTAATGATTATAATTAATGTTAATAATATTGGTATTAGGCATATTCTCATTGACATCATTTCGACTCTCAATGTCTGTGGTATGGATCTACTACCTAAGATTAAAGTTGATTCATCTTCTTTAGCCGCTTCCTTGTACATTTGTGGGTTCGATAACATTGGCCATCAAGCTCTAGGCACGATAATACTGCCTTTATAGCTAGGTCTTGTTACCTTGCCTACTTTGGTTTATGTGATGGATGGCCCTTTACCTTACAATCTCCTTTTGGGGAGACCCTGGATTCATGTTATGGGTGTCATAACTTCTACTTTACACTGTTTCTTAAAGTTCATTGCAAATAATTGAATGGTCACGGTTAAAGTTTATCCAAAAGATGTTCACCTTTGTGAGCTAGCGGCTATGGGTCGAGCTTTAGTCATCTCCACTCTTAATAATTGTATTCCATCCTTAACAACTGACGCTATGGCGTGTTCCTCGATGATACCCTTCGTGTAGGTTGTCCCTGAAGCGAATGACGCTAAAGACGAATCACCTAAAGTAAAGAGTCCTAATTCTTCCTTGTATTCACCTTCTTCCTCTGATTCAAATGCTTTCCTTGGAAATGATAGGGGCTCTTTGGAATTCTTAGAATTCTTCATTGCAGAATACAAAGCAAGTCTTGCTTGTATATTTGTTCCTAAATGCTTTGAATGTGAGGGTGGTTGATGCTCCCATTAAGGAAGAGAAGTGTAATCATGTCCATAAGACTAGTCCTTCCCCTACCGAGGAGAGTAATCCCACTCTTGCGAAGGAGGTTAATGGTTGTGAACTAAGTGAAGAGGGTGAAAGCGCTCCCATAGATGCATTTGATGTTCATTGGTGGAATGAAACCCTCTACATAGAGCCACCACCTCCCGAAGTTTTGTAAACTCATTATGATTTTGGATATGAACTCACTTCTCGGTATGGTTATAAGCAAAAATTCCTTAGATGTTTTGAGCAAGGAATCCAAGTCCCTATCTAGTTTAAGTTGTGAAATTGTTATCTGGGTTTGGGATGCTCTATTGAACAATCTAAGAAAAAACCTTGGTGGAGTGTTAATATGATTTTAGCTTAACCATTGAGTTTGGTCCATCTTGAATTGATAGAGGATAGGGGGTAGGCTAAGAAAATCCCTTTAAATGTCTTCTCTTTAGATGAAGCACTTGAGGAATTCCTAGGTTCTTGTTGTGCCCTCAGCACACACACACCCCATTCAGAATGGGGACCCTCTCTCTTTTCTTCGCCTTGGCGGGTTGTTTTGTCATTGCCTTGTTTTGCGTGCCCCCATTTTGGTGGAAATCCTATATGGTCAACATGCCTCTAATGCCTTATCTTGAATTGACCATGTTTTGTCCCCTCAAATTTGTCAAGTCCTAGATCCTCACGAAGTCCCTTTGGAAGTTTGCCTCTATCAGCGATCTTGGAGCCCTTTGAGCCTGGCCCGACAGGTTTCTCTTGCCGGATTTTCGTTGCTCATTTGATGTCTCAAAATGGCTAAAGGCCTTTTCCTTCTCATGCCCCGGGACCTGCCTACCCAATCACCATCCTCTTGACTTGCGCTACAAAACTAATTGTCTTTCACTCGAGTTGGGCCCGCTCCACCGGACTTCTCTGCCTGGGACTCCATTGTGTGTTTTACGTTTTGTATTTCCATCCTCCCTTGGATTTCCAACCATTGGACCCTGTACTTTCCTTCAACAATGGTTTCCAAAACTTTTCGAGCGGCCATTTTCTAGCTTCCCTTTGGCCTCCGAGTTCCGGACCTCCCACCGCCATCTAAGAAGTTGAACTCACCAACCTTTTCGTTTGAAATACTTATATTAATGGGTGTATTAAATGTTGATTAGGGGTATAAATATCTAGTTCAACCTATCATTTTCATATGTCAGGTTGGCCAGAGGAGTTCAAAGTGAAGTCTAAGAATTCCAATGCCTTCATGTCTGTTACCCTCATGTTTGTTACCCTCATTTGTCGATTCATCGAGGATTTAGTTGCCTTCTTCACTAGGATCTTGTGGTGAGTTTGTCGTTTGCCCTTCCTTTATGCTTTTCAATGATTTTGTGTCAAAATGATTAATAATTGGGGATAAAAATACATTCATTTGATAAAGGAAGGCTAAACCTAAAAAACCCATGAGGTAGAATTCCAAGAAAACCTCCAAAACATCATGTAAACCAAATCTGGAACTTCAAAATCTCGGCGTCGTTCTTCACATAGGATATTCACGCCTTACAGACCCGAGCCTCCCCGTCTCTATTTAGAGAACTTTGAAATCAAATGACATTCGAATGGTGGGATACCTCCTCAGGCCCGCGACCCCAGATTTCCTTCGGCGAGTCACCGATGGGACTTAAAAATAAACTTGAAATCTCGACCTTCTTCATGCTTCACAGGCCCACTCTTGCAAGACTCTGTCCCTGGGATGCAAAAAGTGACATTACGGCCCTATCCACCCAAGCCTTGTGATCTGCCTTGCCTTCTATCGTCTGAATCAATAAAACAAAATGAAATGATATATACTGTGTCCTCCAAGTCCTGGTTCATGGAGTTCTGTCCGTAGACCTCCGTGGCAACTTCGTCATCTTTGAACTAACATCAGATGACTGCCTTCTGCCATCAGGGTGATAAACCTCTATTTTCCACAAAAATAATAAACAATGAAATTAAAGAACCTTTTCCTCTGTCGGGCCCGCTCCGACGGACCTCCCCAGTCAGGACTTCGTCTCACCTCGGCCGATCCAAAGGGAAAATCCAACTTGTCCTTTTTTTCCCTGGAGCTCGCTACTCTGATCATCGAAGAAAGTTTTTACGAATAAAATTTGGAAGCAAAACATGATGTCGGGTTTGGTTTTTCGGAACTCTATTCCCGACCTTATGCTCGGTGTCTGTCGTTCCAAACGGCCATCCTCCAATGACCTCCCATCCCTTTTCGCTTGAGCGCTTAAACGATTGATGGGTTATGTTGACTGTCCTTTAGCCTCCTAGGTCCCAAACCCTGGAACTCCACCCTCGAAATTTTTTTTCCTCATGGTCGTTTCAAACAACAAACCTTAGACTACTTCCCCTCCTCATGGATCTGAATGACCTAACAATGATTCAAATGACCTCCAACCTAGAAATTATTCTAGACCCACGTGCTTAAATTGAACCTTCTCCTGCATAAACCTTTCAAACTATCAAAATCTGAGGTCAGGAGAAACCATACAGATTGCCCTGCCTTGTTCGCCCTTTAAAACAACATTCCTGCCAGGGAAGTTCGACCCTCGGAGCCTGAGCTGACCAAATTCCCTCAGTAAACTACTAGTGACATCTTGAAGTAAATGTTTGATTTCATGAATGATCTTCTATCTAATTGGACTTCATCTGACAAGGATTTTGGCTAACATTTATGTTTCTAGGCTTGATTATTCTCATCATGCCTTTGTTTGCAGGATATATGGAATCGGGTGTAGGACCCACGAGGGCAGCCACAGAAAAGGATAAAGGAAAGAAATCAAGAAGAGATCCTCATGAGAAAGAAGACAAGGATCAAATGAAATACCAATTCTAGGGGGAGCCGTTGAACTCAAAGGTCATTACGAATTGGAAATAAATCACAAATACCAATATCAGTTACATCGATATTGACAAATTCAAACAAAGGGTCAAAGTCAACCTGACCACAGACAATGCCCAGCTAATCAGAAAAAGTGGAATTGCCAAGGCTCTAGGCTTTCCTCCATTGCTTATAGCTCCTGAATTGGTCCTAGCCTATAGGAAAGCATACCAACCTAAGACTCAAATGATAGTAGGCAGAGATGGGAACATTCTAGCCGACGGGTCTCCATAGGCAATAACGAAGACTTTCCACATCCCCACCTTCGGAGTAATGGAGATCCTTACTATCTCAGACTACAAGGAAATGTGGGATGCAGATCCTGTTGGATGCAAGAACCTCATCAACCAATACTGGTTAAAGGAGAAAAGGGGAAGTGTTGTAAAATTTCCCCAAGAACTCTTCCGAAATGATTTCTTTGAAGATTACCATGACTTGGTAACTCTGCTAAGCTGAGTGATGGGTTTTCCTACTGCTGCATACTTCCAAGAATGGATGGTCTACTTCGTAGAGAAGATCCTTTGTGGTAAGGAAGAGGGTTTCACAAAGACCACATTCTAATGGGGAGGAATCATAAGTGACTACTTCCATGAGTAGTTTATGAATATTAAAAAGACCTGTAAATTGTATATGACATCTTACCTTGTCTACTCGTTGGTTGAACGACGATAGTATAGCAAACTATTCTAAGCACCTAATGAAGAATCTGGTCGAGAATTAAAGGTTTATGACGATACCCTCAGTTGCAGTTCTGAAACTTCAAGAGGGACTATTGCATGGTGAATGATGCTTTCATAGGTCACATTTTCAGGCTTCTTGGAGGAGATTTTGAAAGGCAAGTCTCTCACAATGCTCAAGCGTTCCTCAAATAGTACACCTTTTCGTTCATCTAATACCCCAAATTCACATACATTCGTGCCCAACGCTACACAAAAAGGCCAAACAAGTTGCCCCAGTATCCTAATGACTAGATTATATTGTTGAAACTCTCTCGGCAGCTGCGGCATGTACATACTCTCCTCAGCAGAAGGCATTTGGTGGGACTCCCTTATCCTCTTTCTTTTGGCCAAGGGATATACAAGCTGCAAACCTCTCAATGTACAGGAAATTGAGGAGTTGGCTGAATATCATTTCCAGCTTCATACCGCATGTCCACGAATGGACCCTTATGGGCATATACGGAAGGCACTTTGACCCAATTACGCCCATGAGACTCTACATGTGAATGACTACCTACTTTTCGAAAAGGGTGAACTTGTTGCCTGTACCTGATCAAGTTGAGCAAGATGAAAGCACATTTATGGATCCTAGGTATGATACAGTCACTAATTTGCCACTACTAGCCATAGATTGGGATGAGCAAGAAGTTGATGACCTTGATATCATAACTAGGTCAGTCGAGGCTCACACCAAAGAATGGTTCAGTGGACAGATTGTACGATTGAAGAAACAAGGGGTTGTCCTAACCTATGAAAGGCTCAAGAGTGAGCCTAGTGCCATAGATTATGTAGCTACTATAGCCTGAATAGGAGAAACCTCCAAATCTCCTCCGCTCACAAGATCGAGGAAAAGAAAAGAGCCAGAGGAGCAGCAACTAAATCCTAAGGTGTACGCAAGAAAGGCCACAGAAGGTGAACCTTCCAAGAAACATAAAAGGTCAGGCAGTACTGCTACAATGCCTATCATTTAGGAGAACCCAATCCATGAAGGGGAAGAAATGGAAGTAGATCAGTCCAAGTCTCCACTGACCTCCTTCATCATTAGTGCCCCTTCATCATTGTCTCAATCTATGGTGGCTACCTCCCCACCCACGGTGGACATTGCGGTCTACCTTGCCTCTTCTTCACCAACTAGGCCAATTGTGGTAGTTAATTCCTCCTCTGCCACCACTTCTCCACTTTCCTCCACGTCTATGTCTCCCACCACATCACTTCAACTGGCAACAACAACAATACCAATACCAACACTTACACTGCCTGAGGCATTCTTTCAGAATATGCATAATGTTCCCTCTAATATTTACCAGGTATTGATGAATCCCACCATCCAAGTTTCCTTATCGTAGGTTCTTACCATTTTTCCTATCTTAAAGCCTCCAACTAAATCACTAGCAATGGAAGCCGCAATGAAAATCTCTAAGGAGCTGGAGCAATGAGAGAGGGAAGCAACAAAAGCATTAGAGGAGGAAGCGGATGAATACCATAAACATCCAAAGTACCAAGTCTTGCAAATTGACAAAGTGGTTCATGAAGAAGAAGAGATAGGATCTTCTAAAAGTGGAGATTAAGAAGAAGACATCAGCGGAAAATTAATTGTGCAAGCTTTCAATCCTAACCTTGAGGAAGAGTTGGCCCAACAATTAAAGGACATTGGAGAAGAAATAGAAAGACCACCTTTCGGAGAAAGAATACAAGAAGATAAGATAAAGGAAAGCATGGAACCTCCAACAGATGAACAACAAGAAGAAAGCCCCAAGCATGACAAGGAGATTCCTCTCTCTGAAGGGAAGGAAGAACAAGATAGAAAAGAGCATGAAGATGTGTCAACTCCACATAAGGAAGAGGAGAATATAGAAGATTAGCCTGAAAAAGAGATCCAAGTCAATGAGAGCCCTGAAATGGAGCAACCCGACAAGCACAAGCATGAAGATGAACTTGATGAAGGAAACATCCAAAGGGAAAGAAATTGAAGTCGTAAGGGATGAAGAAAAAGATGACAGTGACTCACCCAAAGGAAAGGCTTAGATGCCTGAATGGCTAGAAAAATAGCTTGAGAAAAAGGCTCCTGCCCTAAGTGATCGAAGAGCGAAACTGGAGGCTATCCTATCCTGAGCATAAATCACTACCAAGAGGTAGAAGAAGCCCAAAATAATATCCAAGGTGATGATGGATGCTTTAGGATCAAGGATTGTGCAATTAGTCACGCCAGTGGTGGGTGAAGAAGGGATAAGCTATAATGTTTCCACCATTTATTTGGGAACAACTTCTATAGAGCAGAAGGTGGATCACCTCCAGGAATTTGTCGCCACAGTGGTGCATCTAATTTAGCAGGATAAGGTTTCAAAAGATGAGCTTAAGACGCAGGTAGCTAAGTTGACAACTTACATCCAACAATGTTCTTCAACAGAGGAGATTCCTACCACATCTTTGGCCCCGCTGCAGTTGTTGTAAAAGGATCAAATAGAGTAGATCGAAAAGAGAAACAACTTGGATAAGACCATGGAGAGTTGGTTTCGGCAGGTCTTGTACATAGGAAACATGGGCATCGATCATGTTGTTAGGACAGTGAAAAAGTTCTTGGATCTGCAACAATCTCTTGAGGGTATGAGGAAACTTTGCACTAACTTCCCAAGGAGATACAACTCCACTTACCCAAAGATTGAGACTATTCTCAAATTGCCAAGCACAACTTGGGAAAAGGAGCTTGCATTTAAGAAGGATGACCACTGGCTAATGAATGTCTAGAAGTGTGATTTTGTGAACCAAAAGGAGAGGTTGGATCAAGTGCTCGACAAAGTAGAGTCAAACATTGAATGGGATAAATAAAGTAGAGTCGATTGTGTTTGATACTTGAAGCTAATGATAGGGTATGATATGCCTATTGTACAGATGGACTTGGAGAAGATAAGGCCCCACTTCCAAAAAAAGATTGAGGAAGGGATGTCAGATGAAATTACCACTAATTTCATGAGCTTTGCTTCCTGATCCTTCACCCAATTAGAGTTGTTCCAAGATCACACTGCCAAGTATGAAGAAGATTGGGAAAAGCTCACTAAACAATCCCAAGAATGGAGTTATCAAGTGCTGCAATCCAAAATCATTGATGTTGATAAGCTCCAGCCACTAATTTTGAAGTTCATAGAGTATGCAGCTTTGAATAAGCAAGAAGGAAACCCTATTATTGGTGAAGAATTCCTTACAAAGTATCTACAGTAAAAGGGAAATCAGCTAGAAGGCAAAATGCTACAGTGTTGTCACAAAAGACAAAATAGGGATAGGGACAAAGTTGTATGTTAAATTGTAATATATTGGGGGGTAGGTAGAACCCTAGTTTGTAGTGAATCTTGGACACACAATGCAAGTTGATCTTGGCCATTCATTCTACCTTTTGGACACTACAAATAGGGGGTCTCCTCTCATTTTCAAGGGAGAGTTAAGTTGTTGTAGTGACATGCTGCAAAAGTTTTAATAGAAATACATTGACTTTGGTGCATTTATGAGTTTCTCTACATGTTTCATGGTTCAATCTCCCAATTGTTAAATGTTTAGTTAGATTTTATTTGTTGTTCTTAGTTATTTATAGATTTATTTGGTAGATTTGGTCATGCTATTAGGTGTTTATGAAATTTTTTGTTGTGTAGATGCCTTCCTAGTCCATACTTTTTGTTGTTTGCTAGAGGTAAATGGCTGTGTAAAGTTAGTTTGGGCTTCAATTCAAAGTTTCTCCACACTTTTATCTTTGTTCATTCATATATATGGTGAATGAATGGTGAAATATCTGCTGACCTTAGAAGATAGCACAAATTTCATGAGACTATGAATTTTTTAGTTAAGTGAAATTTTGTTTCAAGCAAGTTGTCCATAGAAGAAACTCCATGATCATTGTTCATAGCTAGTTGCAGATCCAAGAAACTCTCTGCTTCCCTGCCCTTTTTCTTTTTTTTTAGAAATAGCCTATGCCAAGGTTCATTGCACATTGTAAAGCTAAAATTCAATGAAACATTGAAGTTTCAGATTGTTGTTCAAACCTGTAGCAAAGTGCACATCAATTCTCATTCCAAGAAACTTCAACTCGTAAGATCCACTTCACATCTAGCTTCGTAAGTCCTCCCTATGATTACCAGAAAAATCACATCAAATATCAACTAAGGAATTTCATGCAAGTCATGACTTGACATTCGAGAGACCTTGGGGTGATTTTTAGAAACTTTTTGTTGGAGGTTTTCTTTCAAGAGAGGTAGTGCACCTACGCACTACCTGTGTTGAGAAAGTGTGCAAAAACACCCATCAACATAACTGGCACTAGAAGGAGGGTCGTTTTAAGCTGAATCAAATTGGATCATTCTCCCCTGAAAGGTTTCAGAGAATTTTAAGGTCAACACCAAACAAAGGAGAACTCCAAGAGTTGCAGCCCCCCACAAGGGCTAAATGAACTAAGGGGGGAGACTTTGCTTCTTCTTCTTCATCCATTGCCTCCACTTCCCTTCCACCTTCACCTTCCTTCGCTACTCATCCGACATCCACCTAGCCGCTTCAAACTTCCATCTAATCTCATCCTTCTGGAAACCCAAAAATTTTCCCTCTCCTAGTTGCCCCTATCCAAACCGCAGTCCAAACAAACACTACCCAGGCACAATCCCAGGCTACTATCTTACAGCAAGTGCAGCCCTAGACTACTATTCCTCAACAATAAATGCTACCTTTGCCGCCACTCATGGTGTAGTTACCCCAAAAACCCTCTCTATTGCACTTCAATGCCTATTGTGACATGCCCAAAAATCCTAATAGCTTTTGCATGAATTTTAATCCTCGCGATCTATAAAGGACAATAGAGGAACACATCAAGATATTTGAAACATCAATTAAGGATATGCAGATTGATCATGAAGATTTCATATGTTGCCTCTTTTCATACTCACTGGGGGAGGAAGCTTTCTATTGGTATATAAATTTTTTGAGGGGTTCCATTACTACATGGGACCTCATGAGAAATAGTTTCCTTCAAAAATATAAAATTTCGATCAGCCCCTCAAACTTGTACTGGCAATTTATGTTTGTCCATAGGGAAGTTAATGAACTTATCAGTTCTTTCAATGATCACTTCCATCGCACCTTCATGAGGCTTCAAGATCCATATGTGCACAATGATGTTACGGCCTTGACCGTCTACTATGCAGCATTAGATAATCTTACGTTAGCATTGGTAAAAAGGATGTGTTGTTCGCTCACTACATTAGTTTCTACTTATGCAGAAGTTGTTGTCACTAGTGCAGACTTGGGGCAAAACATCTCATATCCTCTACCCTCTTTGGGTCTAGTGGCTCAAGGGATTAACTAAGGATTTTCTCATTAGACACCTCTTATGAGCCAGGTGTCGCAGCTACCCATCGTCCTGCACCCTGGACAACTGATAAATCATGTGCCTCCCATTCCTTCTTACTTGTAGCCTCAACAACAACACACCTATCCTCAAGCTCTCCAACAGTAGAAGATGTACTCTCAGCAACCACAAACACCATTATACCTATCAGGACCAGAATTCCCTCTAGCACATCAAAACCAACTGGTGGCCCCACCTATCTTTCTCCAAAACCAAGCACCACAACCGAGCAACACTAAGAAAGACAAACTGGAAGAGTTGACTGAAATGATAAAGAAAATTTCCACAGAAATGATGCACCTAAGAAATCAAAATAATCAACTACAAGCCTCCCAATGCATCCTCCAAGCTAGCCTTAATCGGGATAGCAGAGATAACAGGGATGGTAGTGACAACCATGAAGCCAACACCTCTTATGGACAAAATTATGACAGAGGGAAAAATTCAAATCAAAACTTTGAGAGGAGACCTTCTCAGAGGTACAATCACATGTGGAATACAAGACCCAACAATGGAGGTGTCCCTACTCCCCTTGACCAGCTTGTTAGTAGTGAAAATATGACTAGTGGAGTGTATCTCGCTGACGCCGCTCTATCTGGATGGTGTCGGATTCACAAGACAAGTAGACACTATTAGTTGGATTGTCCTGAATTCCAAATAGCCGCTAAAATATTCCAAGTGGAGGTCCAAAATGTTGTTGAAAATTCCAGTTGTAGGGACATCGTCCCATCTGATCCCTATGACTCTTCTTGCCTTGTGGTCAATCAAGTTCCCTTCCCATGGAGCAACTGTAACGAGCCTGAGATCAAGGTCACACCCATCAAGAATGAAGAAGTGCAAGAGGTAAGTAATGAAGAAACCTTGTCCCAAATTTTTGATTTAGTAGACAATGGTCTAGCAAATGAGGAAGAACTGCATATAGATGAAGTTCACATGTTCCACCAAAGAAAAACTCCCTACTTCCTTAGGAATAGGCAGGCGGGTGGACCCTTTACAACTTCTACCCTGCCAAATAATTTTAGTACCCCTCCTCATCCAAATGCTAGCAATAATCTTGGGCTTGCCCACATGCCCACCCAATACTTCAATATGGATAGGCCACAAAATCAGCCTCAAGGCCAATCCCAAAATTAGTCAAGTCAAATGAAAGCCCAACCTGCTAGCTCTGCCATAGGTCAAGCCTTTGGATTTGAGATTGAAAAAATGGATGAGTATGTAGTAGAAGAATTCAAGAAGGTAAAAATTAGTCTATCTGCCTTTGAACTTCTCAAAGTACTTGTTGTAAGGCATGCCTTCTTTAGGGTAATTAATGGAAACCCATCCTCCATGGAAACTTGGGAAGTACAAACCAAGAGGGTCACCTTCGAAGAACCCAGACAGGAACCTGTGATTCAAGACATCATAGGGAAAAGGAAGGATGTTCCTTTAAATCAGTCTATAGGTAAATAGACAACAAAAGAGCTAGACCAGAATAATAGGCAGATCTCCAAGGATCAATCACTCGAAAAAACCAAGGATAGGACTGGTGATAAAAACAAAGCTCAAATAGCCCATGTGGACATTCCTATTGACTTCTTCCAAGGGAAGTTAGAAACACCGCCCTTTCTTACTACCATCCGGATATTTAGGAAAAATCTACACAATTGTCTGATTGACTCCAAATCATCAACCAATGTCATGCACCTGGTTGTATGCAAATCCTTTGGGACTACTCCCACACCTTCAAAGAAGAAGGTGACTCAATTGGAAAAAACCGGGGTAAGTATAGTGGGAGAGATGAATTGGATCCCAATGTAGATTGTCGTGGACCCGAGGGTGCAGCAGGTCATTGACATCTAAGTTGCAGATATCCCTGATGTGTACGGAATCATCTTGGGACAATACTTCACCCATGCCTTGAATGGATATGCTGCCACAAATTTTTTGCACATTTGGTTTACATGGAAAGGACTGCCCAATCAGATCCACATCGATCGAGAGCCACGCATGAAGTTCATGATCATTGAATATAACAACCTAAATGAGGTGTTATTTTCTGAAACTGAGTTGGGGAATTATTGTGAAGAGGTAGAGATTCAAGGAGAGGGGATGGTGGTCAAGGTATTACTGGTGCAATGCAGCCCTCTAGTTAATTTAACCCATGCACCTCAAAGCATGAAGATGCTGGTAGAAGCCAATGATGAGGAAACCCCAGTGGACAACACTTTGGGATTGTTGGATGGATTCTAGGATTTTATGGAGAAGTGCATAAAAAATCAACTTAGCCTAAGGGCAAGGATGAATTTCCAAGAGCTCTTGCTCCCAAATTGGTGCAGGGTACACAATGTTGCTCATTCTGAGTTCGAGTGTTGTTTGTGCCAAACAACAGTAGAACAAGTCAAGAGATTAGCCACTCCTAAGAAGGAAACGCCATCGGAGCAACCTGCCCTCCACCATACCAAGCCACTACCTGCTTCAGAAGTCATAAATGACAACTCACAACCTAAAGGAAATAATTGCATTAGTGGCCCCAACACCAAAGAGCCTTCCAAATTTTGGACATTATGCTTTGACAAATCCAAGTCAAAGCAAGGAGCTGGCGCCGGATTTGAACTTATCAGCCCCACATCTAAAACCTATTTCAATTCCCATAGAATTCAATTCTATTGTACCAATAATGTAGCAGAATACAAAGCTTTAGTCCATGGTCTTCTGATGGCCTTGAAGAAGAATGTTAAAATGCTGTAGGTTTTCAATGATTATGAGGTAGTAGTCAAATAGGTTAGGAAGATGTACTCCTGTCATGATAGAAGATTGGAAAACTATAAGCATAGGGTTTGGGATCTCCTAGAAGGGCTAGACACATTCAATATACAATTTATCCCTCATGCTCAAAAACTATATGGTTGATGCTTTGGCTCAAGAAGCTAACATGTTGCAACCCCTATCCTTATAAGGCCTCAATAAATTTACTATTTAGCTAACTTCTACACTGTCCATTCTAGATAATGTCACCCACTTCCAAATCTTTAATGATGATAAGCACATCCTTGAGTTCATCATGAGCTCTGATGTATTTTCCACCCAAATAATAGACGGAGTTGACCTAAATGAAGCCAAATTGGACATAGAAGGAGTAATCAACTTTAAAACCAACACAATTCCCAGAGGTATTGTTCAGCTCGAAATCATTTTTGACTTGGATCAAATCAAAGATAAGGATCAACAAGCCAAGAAGGATGCCATAAAAAACCAATGTGACACTCACAACCTTGAAACTATTAAGGAGATCAATAATGTTTTAATTGGCAAGGTGTGCACGCCTGAAGAAAAGAAAGGGATCATCGATGCCCTACGAAAGTATTACGATGTGGTGGCATGGAGCTATGAAGATCTAAAGACTTCTGATTTTTCCATCATCATACACACCATCCCTCTCAAGATAGAAGTATGACCATTCTCGAAATGGTAGCATCCTATCAATGCCTTGCTAGAACCAATCATATACAAAGAGGTGAAAACATTACTTTCAAAAAGGATTATCTTCCCAATCAGGCATTCCACATCAGTGGCCAACTTGGTCTTGGTTAGGAAATAGAATGGAGAAATCAAATTGTGTGTTGACTTCCATAATTTGAATAGAGCTTCGGAAAAGGACAACTATCTAGTGACTTCATTGGATGAGGTGTTGCAGATTGTCAAGGGCTCACAAATGATGTCTTTTCTCGATGGGTACTCTAGATACAACCAAGTTATGGTGCAATACGAGGACTGCCATAAGACAACATTCACCACTAAGTGGGGAACCTTTTCCTATAGAAGAATGCCCTTTGGGATCATCAATGTTGGTGCCACCTTCTAGCGTGCTATGGAAATTTCCTTCAAAGACATGATTGGGAAGTGCATAATCATCTATATGGTTGATTTAATTATATTTTCAAAGGAGCAGAATGATCACGTCTCCGATTTATGCAAAGTATTTCAGAGGTGCCAAGACTTTGGGGTTTCCCTTATCCCAAAGAAGTGCATTTTCGGAGTGACCGAGGGTAGATTGTTTGGACACATCATTTTAGAGTAGGGAATCTCCATAGACCTTGAATGCATCCAATCTTTGCTAAACATTCCACCACCAGGCAACAAGAAGGAATTGAATTCCTTCTTCGGAAAGATCAACTTCGTGAGGAAATTCATCATGGGTTTTGTTGATATTGTCAAGCCACTCAACACCATGTTAAAACAAGATGTCAAGATCAAGTGGACTCCTGAAGCCAAGCAGGCATTTGAGGAAATTAAACGATCCATTGTTGAGACAACTGTTCTTGTCAACCCAGACTATTTGAAGCCATTTTATATCTATTCGTTCACTTTAGAGAATTCATGTGCCAACATTCTGACTCATAAAGAAGATGAAGGGAATGAGCACCTGATTGCCTTCATGAGTGCTCATTTAAAAGGTGCTAAGTTACGCTACCACAACATAGAAAATCAAGCATATTCCCTCATTAGGAGAGTGAAAAAATTTAGACACTACATCCTGCATAATAAAGTGTTCGCCATTGTCCCTAATCCAGCTATGAAGATAATGCTCATGCAAAATGAGCTGGGGGAATGAAGGGAAAAATGGGTCACGCTGCTGCAAGAGTATGATATGGAAATCCAACCAATGAGATTGGTGAGAGGACAAACACTTTCCTAAACAATTGATGAGGCAGTCGTTGACACGGGTCTTGAACTAATTGTGTTGCAATACCAACTTAGAGATGTTTCCCCAGGAAAATGGTACAAGGATATCATTTATTATTTGTTGAATCAAAAGTGCCCCCCTCACCTACAAGGAGTTCAGAAACGTGCTCTCAGGTTGAAAAGTAACAATTTCATGCTGCAAGGATCCATTTTATACAAGAGAAATCATGAAGCTATCTACTTAACATGCCTTGGCAAAGAAGAAGCAGATCGAGTCTTGAAGGAATTTCATGGTAAGTTCGGTACTGGTCATGGATCCAAACCTTCCACCACACATCAAATATTAAGAGTAGGATAATATTGGCCGATGGTCTTCAAGGATGCTCATAGTCATATTCACTCATGTCACACATGCCAAAGTGCCTCTACCAAGGAAAAGAATATTGTTGTACTGCTGCAACCTGTTCTGGAGGTGAGACCGTTTGTGCAATGGGGTCTCAATTTCATTGGTGTGGTAAGCCCTCCATAATTTGTAGGAAACAGGTACATTATTACCACTACTAATTATTGCACTAGATGGACAAAGGAAATTGCATGTAGGCAATGCACAACTAAAGTAGTTACAAATTTTTTGGAAAGTTTCATTTTAAATCGCTTCAGTTGTCCTTATGCATTAGTGTGTGATAATGGACTTGCATTTGTTTCATTAAAATTTGTTAGTTGGGATTCTTATTATGGAATTTCCCTTAAATTTTCATCCAATTAATACCCTCAAGGAAATGGCCTTCTTGAATCCACAAACAAGAACTTGATCACTATGATCAAGAAATTGCTTGATAGGAATCCCAAGGACTGGTATACCCAACTATGTTTTTCCCTTTGGGAAGATCACACTCACCAAAAGGTTTCCCTTGGTGATTCCCCCTTTCACCTCATCTACGGCTTAGAGCCCATATTTCCTATCCACCTAAAAATCCCTACCCTCCAGTTTATCAATGACTTTTACAAAGGGAGAGACCGTAGAGAAGCTTAGTTAGCTGAGCTCTTGCATTTAGAAGAAGTCTGAGACCACGCCATAGAAATTTTTTCCAAACACCAAGGCATAGTCAAAATTTGGTTCAACCGTCGAGCCAAAATCAAGGCCTTCAGAATTGCAAATTTAGTCTTGTACTGGGACAAGGCTCATGAAAAGAAAGGGGTACATAACTAATTTGACAAGCTTTGGCGCTGCCCCTTTCAGATAGCTGAAATTGTGGAAGAAATTTTTTTCCGCCTAAACACCTTAACTAGTGAAGATGCCCCATTGCTAGTCAACGGGTAGCACCTAAAGTATTATCTCCAAGCCTGAGCTTGTTTGAACTACTCTTTGTAAATATTTGTATATAGGTTAGAGTAGGTTTCCTTTCGATTTGCTTGTGTTTCGTTGTTTCACGTCGCTCTATTTTTCCTATCTCCCGACTATTTTGATTTGAAGAGGGTGTCCTCTATTCTGCTGCGGTGGTTGTGCTCATTCAATGAATAGTGCACTTTGTTGTCCATCCTTAGTGTTCTTTGGCTAAACACTCATTCTCGACTATTGGTCCCTAAAAGTTTCCTAGGAGTAATTTCCTCATTTGAACTCTGCCTTAGAACTCAACCCTTGGTTGAATCCTTTTACATACATCTCAAATCTTGCATAAAATGCATGTTAATTATTTCCAAAGGGTTGTACAATGGTTGTCACAAAAGATAAAATAGGGATAGGGACAAAGTTGTATTTTAAATTGTAATATATTGGGGGGTAGGTAGAACCCTAGTTTGTAATGAATCTTGGCCACACAATGCAAGTTAATCTTGGCCATTCATTCTACCTTTTGGACACTATAAATAGGGGGTCTCCTCTCATTATCAAGGGAGAGTTGAGTTGTTGTAATGACATGCTGCAGAAATTTTAATAGAAATACATTGACTTTGGTGCATTTCTAAGTTTATCTACATGTTTCACAATTCAATCTCCCAATAGTTAAATGTTTAGTTAGATTTTCTTTGTTGTTCTTAGTTAGTTTCAGATTGCTTTGGTAGATTTGGTCATGCTATTTTGTGGTTATGAAAATTTATGTTGTGTAGATGCCTTCCTAGTCTATACTTTTTGTTGTTTGTTGTTGGTAAATGGTTGTGTAAAGTTAGTATGGGATTGAATTCAAAGTTGCTCCACACTTTTATCTTTTTTAATGCATATATATGGTGAATGAATGGTGAAATATCTACAAACCTTAGAAGATAGCACAAATTTCATGAGACTATGAATTTTTTGGTTAAGTGGAATTTTGTTTCAAGGAAGTTGTCCATAGAAGAAACTCCATGGTCACTATTCATAGCTAGTTGCAAATCTAGGAAACTCTCCTCTTCCCTGCCCTTTTTCTTTTTCCTTTTAGAAATAGCCTATGCCAAGGTTCATTGCACATTGTAAAGCTAAAATTCAAGAAAACATTGAAGTTTCATATTGTTGTTCGAACCTACAACAAAGTGCACATCAATTCCCATTCCAAGAAATTTCAACTCGTAAGTCCACCCTGTGATTAGCAGAAAAATCACATCAAATATCAACTGAGGAATTCCATGCAAGTCATGACCTGACACCCGAGAGACCTTGGGGTGATTTTTTAGCAACTTGTTGTTGGAGGTTTCCTTTCAAGAGAGGTAGTGCACCTACACACTGCTTGTGTTGAGAAAGTGTGCAAAAACACCCATCAACAGTTCCTACTCCCCTTTTCCTCCCTTTCATCACAAAAGATGATTCCCATATCACTTGCATAAACAAGCATACTTTGGAGAGTTTTTCTTGAGTGTCGATGAGGAAGACCCTCTATCCAATGTTGGCAATAATATTCCAATATCGCATTCGGATGATCATAGTTATCTCCTTAAAGGGGATACTACTAAAATCTCTATGGATCCTAAGTCTTCTACAAAAATAATTAAGATTGGGAAGTGTCTTTCTTCAAAAGAAGGAGATGAACATTCCAGTCTCCTACATTCTCATCTTGATATTTTTGCTTAGACATATGAGGACATGCCCAATATTGATGAGTCTATAGTGGTTCAAAATATCATCCTATGTCCCAATGCCAATCCAGTTAATCAAAAAAATTGAAAGATCAATCCTAGCATGGCATTGATGGTTAAGACTGAGATAGAGAAGTTGTTAAAAGCAGGCTTTATCCATCCAATCAACTACTCCCCTTGGATCTCGAACATAGTTGTCGTTAGTAAACCTAATGGTCATATTTGTATATGCATTAACTTTCATGATCTTAATAAGGATTCTCTTAAGGATGATTTTTCATTGCCTAATATAGATATGATTGTGGATTCGACTGTACGCCATGCACTGTTATATTTTATGGATGGTTTCTAGGGTTACAATCAGATCCGTATTAATTCGAAGATCAGTACAAGACAACCTTTACTACCCCTTGGGGTACCTTCTGTTATGTGGTCATGCCCTTTGAGCTAAAGAATGTGTTGCTACCTACCAACGAGCAATGACCCTAATTTTCCATGACTTCATTCATAAGATCTTAGAGGATTATGTTGATGAAATCTTGGTGAGATCTATAACTCGTCAAGATCATGTAAAGAACCTTCATCTTATTTTTGAGAGGCTTCAGATCTATAGGATGAGACTCAATCCCCTTAAGTGTGTCTTCAATGTGGATGCTGAAATTTTTTTTGGATTTATAGTTTCTCACTATGGAATTGAAGTTGATACAAATAAGATTGATGCTATTGTTAACATGCCTCCACCCAGGAACATTTCCGAATTGCAAAGTTTATAAAGGAAGATTCAGGTGATTCGTAGATTCATATCTCAATTGGTTGATCGTAATCTTCCCTTAACTTTTCTATTAAGGAAATATGTTCACTTCATATGGGATGAAGAGTGTTAGAAATCTTTTGAGTCAATCAAAGCTTATTTGGTCAATCCTTCTGTATTGATGTTGGCTATGCAAGATAGACCTTTTTTACTTTACCTCACAACATCACCATATGCTTTGGCAGCTTTTTTGGCCCAATATGATGGTGTCGGGAAAGAGAGAGTGGTCTACTACATTAGTCATGTTCTAGTTGATTACGAAAATTGTTATTCCTCCATGGAGAAGCAATGCCTTGCTCTTTTATTTGCTACACAGAAGTTAAGGAACTACCTTCTCCATGCTAAAATGCATGTCATTGTAAAAGGTGACCTTCTAAACAATTTATTCTCTAGTGCCGACCTTGCTATGAAGTTAGCGAAATGGGTAAAGTTACTCTCTCAGTTTTACATAAAGTTCATTACTCAAAAGTTAATAAAAGTTCAAAAAGTTGCCAATCAATTAGCAGACGCTCCCTCATCTCACTCCTTCTCGGGGCTGGATTTGTTTCTTGATGAGAAATTTTTTGTGATTAACTATGACCTTGAATGGAAAATGTACTTCGATGGGTCGAGATGTCATACTAGTTCTAGGGTGGGTGTGGTTTTAATGTCACCTGAAGGTAAACTAGTCCCTTTCTCCTTTTGATTGGACTTTCCTTGTACTAACAATATCGTCGAGTATGAAGCTCTCATTGTCAGCTTGCATTTCACAATTGCACTAAAGATAAAACATCTCCACATACTGGGTGATTCTAATCTCATTATGAACTATATCATGGGAGCCTACCGGGCCAAGCAAAGTAAGTTGTCTCAATATCGGGACCTTGCTTTTTCTTTGCTCAAATAGTTCTCCTCTTTCAGAATAGACAACATCTCTAGAAGGAAGAATAGACATGTGGATGCCTTGGCAAGCGCTACTTCCCTAGTACCCTCAGATGAAGATACAAAAGAATACCATTTTGTGGTTCAGGTCCTGCGAACCCCAACAGTTTTCGATCAACCTGAATATGACGCCTCTGTGTGTTCTCATGTGGACTTGGGAGAATGCTTCTCTAATATTTACAATTACCTAAAGACTGGAAACTTTCTCGATGATGCGATGAAGAATTATCACACTCATATACAAAAAATTTCAGCCCATTATGTTATTTTATCCGATGTTCTTTATCAAAAATCTTATAACAGCTTGCTTCTTTGATGTCTCACTGAAGTAGAAATACCCCTCTCCCCTAAAGAAACCCATTCAGGTTTTGAGGGTGGACACTTTGGTGGTAAATCCTTGGTGAGGAAATTGATACACATGTGGTACTTCTAGCAAATGATGGAACAAGATTCCTTTAATTTTGTTAAAAAGTGCCCTCAATGCCAACACCATAGTCATCTTATTCACGCGCCTGCACAAGAGTTACAAAATCATACCTCTCTTTGGCCATTTGCAAAATGGGGGTTGGATATCATTGGAAAAATATCACCTCCTTCTTCTAAGGGACATACCTTCATCATTACTACTACAAATTATTTCACGAATTGGGTTGAATCCATTCCACTTCAATCCATGAATGCTAAAGCTTTTGTAGCTTTCTTTTGAACAACATTATTTCTTTTTTTGGATTTCCTAGTACACCATTCAAGAACAAGGAAGTAAAGCATTTCTTAGAGAAATTTCACATTAAACATAAATTTTCTACACCTTACTATCCACAATCTAATGGTTAAGCAGAAGCATCTAACAAGACTCTTGAGCTCATTCTTCATAAAATAGTTAATAAGCATGGTAAGGATTGGCATATTCAATTAATGTATGCTTTTTGGGCCTATCGCACGAGCATCCATACGGTGATGGGATTGACACCTTACAACCTCGTGTATGGTGCCAAAGCTATCATGCCTTTATAATTGGAGATTTTGTCTCTATGGGTTTCCTTTAAAGGGTTAATTGATGATGAAACTTATTGAGCTAATCATTTGCATTAGCAGGAGATGCTCGATGAGCACCAATTACAGGCCCTCAATCATCTTAAAGCTTATCAATGAACATTATCAAAATAGTATAATCAAAGTGTGCTTCCTAGAATTTTTAAGTTAGGAGACTTGGTTCTCTATGAGAATTAGAGAAATGTAAATGTGTCGCTTGATCAAAGAGGGAAATTTAGTCCTAATTGGTTAGGCCCCTACATTTTCATCTCTTTGTATGGTTCAGGTGTCTACGGATTATCATCTATGGATGGAATGCCTCTAAAAGAGCTCTTTAATGCAATGCATCTTGATCAATACTATGTGTAGTGCCTAACATGTCATACGTTTGGTGTTCTCTCTTTAAGGGTAGTATTGATGCATATGTTGACATTATTCATTAACACATTCTGAAAAATATTTTGTGTTATGATATCACCATGTGTGTGTGTATAAACAATATATACATACATGTGTCTTACTATGTTATGTATCCATGCATCAAATTACATATTTTAAGGAAATTAGATCATCATTGTATTTAATTAACATACAACCATGTGTGTTCATTAAATTATGATAGCATCTAATGTAAACATACACAACATCCATAGCATTAATTTACATGAAGATAAAGAAGCATACAGATCAGTATATATATATATATATATATATATATATATATATATATATATATATATATATCAAATGTCATATACATGTATCAGGCCACTATTGTCAAAAATGAGTGGCTACTAAATATGTGTCAATTTCTATACAAAATATCTATAAAAAATACATCTCTCACTACAAAATTGATGCACAGAATGGGAGCTCCCTATGGCTGCAGTGCATGAATCCCAATCCCTCTAGCTCTAGTTACTGCTACTGTGGTTTGGGGAGAGGCTACATAGTTGTCATAGACCAAGATCAATGTGAGCATGATGCAGACAAAGCTATGTGTATCCCTCTAATCTGCCCTTGCAGGGAGCATATTGTCATATGTGCCTACATCAACTCCTTCTACGGCTATTGAATATCTACCGGGATCACGGTTTTAGGCTACCTATCAAGGTCATCGAGGTGGCTCTGAAGGGCTTCATGCACCTAGTTGGCGACATCATCCATCTTCACAATCATATCTCACTCATCAAGCATTGTCTGCAGCTCCCCCAATAACTAGTCACGTTGCCCCCAAAAAGTGGTCGCCTTTGCAGTCAGTTGCACTATCTTCTCTCCTTGCTCCTCATAAGTGGTCCTCATAAGTGCTACTAACTAAAAAATGTGGGCATGTCACCCCACAAAATTTGGATGGTAAGCCTCATGAACCATCCCCTTAATAGGCACATTAAAGGCCACCTTTGATATGCAATGGGTCATCAGCCCATTCCATCCTTGTGCATCCTCTACAACCACAAAAAGAAAGAATGAAATCAATATTACATGGCATATGTGTATACTCATAAAAAAAGAAAACTGAAATTACTGAAATATAAATAACATGCTCAGTATACCTAGGTCCCCTGGCTACCATGTGGGGTTAGGGTGAAGAGCAACATTGGGACCTATGCCACCAGCATCAGGAGCTTCTCTTGGTGCTTCCAAGGTCATTGTCATTGTAATAGTAGGTGTTGGTGGCACCAATGATATGAGGGTAGCTAGTGGAGGGTCTAACCTCCTTCATCACCTTGACCTCTACAACACTGTCTCCTCCTCCTCCTACGGTCTCTTCTCCTTGACCTGTTGTCACCCTCTTCACCTATTTTGTGGTTTTGGTGGTGGCACATCCCCCTATGGATCCAAATACCCTCTGGAGGTATTCTCATTGAACACAAGACAAGGACAGTACCTATCCGACCACCTTCTAAAATATGCGGCAATCCCGACATTATCTACTAGTGCTATGGATGGCAGATCCTAATTGGGCTTGTTATCATCCAAGGAAACAAAATTGGTGATGGTAGGGTAGGGATGGTCATTGGGTCTTGTCGCACTCTTGAAGGCTCGAGTGTATGTGGGCACATCAGGAGGAATGGTTTGCACATGGCCATATTGTTGCATGACCTGACTCTAGTAATAAGGTATAATAATATAGTCAGAGCGACCTACAAGAAAATGGTCCTGCTATAGGTTCCTGGGATACCTGCCATCATCTATCCGTCTAAAAAAGTGATAGGGTCTCCATCTAACCTAGTCTAGAGAAAGTGTATCAAATTGCAAGCGCCAAAACTATAGATCTCCACTGCCCCGTGACATCATACCAGTGGGCCATGGGGATATGATACGATTGTCGTTGGGGAAAAATGACTCGCCTCATGCACATAATGTGGTTGAAAGCCCACACCTGTAGTAGTGTGCATCCTATGAGGTTGCGGTACTCATAATGGAGTGTCGCCCCAACTCTTGGTATAGGTGTGCTAACATGCTATGCCCCCAGGAAAAAAACTATCTGATACTCTACCATCTCATGAATAGTATGGACAAGGCCCCCATGCAGGTGAGCCTTTCCCATCTATTGTGATCCAAAAATCCATAATCACGATCATCACTCAGTGCAGCAATCCACACCTGGTCATACCAATGTGTGTAGATATGACACGTGTCGTCATCATTGTCAGTCCACCCCAAGTAGTAAAGGACTCCCTCTGACCTCTCTCGTGTCGATCAAGTGTCATCGATAGCCACTCGCCATCCACTGATGGGTAGTTTGAGAATCCAATAAACGTCCTCCAATGTAATCGTCATCTCCCTAGTAGGAAACAAGAAAGATGATGTGGTTGCATCCCACCGCTTCATTAGGGTCGTCAGCATCCTCTCGTGATAATGCATTTCTGGCATGGTAAATGCATGCTAGAGATCGACCTGCTCTAGATGTGTGACCTCATTATCAATGAGGCAGTCCCTCTGCTCACGAACTAGTCGATAATCTTGCTCACCAAGATGCTCCTAAATCTCAAGATACTCCTGCAAAAAGTGGAAAAAAATCTAAGTCAAAACATAGAATTTTAATCTAAAAACAAAAAATTCACTAAGACTTGTGTGCACTACACAGACATCTGTGCGCTGCATATATGTCCCTATTTGTGCCATTAACGCCCCAAGGATTCCAACACGTCTTTGGGATGACAGTGCAGAGATGATAATTTCACACGGAACCTAGACGATAGTATGTCTTTTAGACAGCAACGTCGAAAAAGGATGCCTATGCAGCTAGACATGGAAAAAATTGTTAAAAACATGCTAAAATTCACAAAAAATGAGGTTTTGAGACCTATCTAGTCCACCTCGTGACCCTCGGAAATATCATCCCTCAACTACTCCAGTCTCGACACCTCATACTCCCTCCTACTCAGCATTTTCCTGACTTTTCTCTCACAAAATTCAACAATTGTCTCACAATGAATAGTGAAAACTAGGGGCCCACCTAGGTATATATATAATGCCCCCCAGGGCCCATTTTTCTTGGAGTTTGTGGCTCCCCGATTTCTCCTAAATTTACCCCACCTAACTAGGGGAAAACTTAGGAGGGGGCATATAGTCACCTCTTGATCATATTTTTCTTTTGAATCAACAAATTTTTCTTGATCATTCTTCTCATTGTTGTAGCTTCTTCCGATTTTTTAAACTAACCTAAAATTTGAGTTTTGCAGGTTAAACTTTTGTGTGATTTTTCACAACCACTTAGTCATTGTTTGTTGAGCTTGGTTGCTAGGGACACCTTTGGTACTAGTTAGCTCGACTTCGGTGGCCTCTCATGCCCCTTTTTCTTGGCATGTAAATCCATAAAATTTAAATTTGGGATAAAAAATTTCTCTACTTTAGTGTGGCTAATTTTTCCCAAAATTGTGCCCACTAAAGTGGGGGGAAAATGTAATGTCGTAGAATTGCACCGAGGGACAATTCCACATTTTGCACTTTTTCCTAGCATTAATGACAAAAATCCCATGAGTTGGGCTTTCACAATTTTGACCCCATGTGGACCAGTGGTGGAGCAACAAAAGCCTAATGAAACATTTCCTGAAAAACTAGGCCTCAGACACCTATACAACGCACGAACGTCTACACGGAATGCTAGCATCCTAGTGGTTTTTTGAGTTTGAAATGAGGAATCTAGAATCTTGACTCTCTCAACATGTTTCCTAGTAGTTAGATTTCAGATGTAACAACTCTTTGCTACACTTGCATGCAACAAAAACCCCTCATTTTCTCTCATTTGGGGGTTCAAGTCATTCAATAAATCTCTCTCTTCACTTTTCACTCTTGAGCTCTCTTCGTTCTTGATAACAACACTCTCACAAGAGAAGCTATGCTAGACCAAGGTCCTTCCAGTAGCTATAGCTCTCAAGCAAGCACTCAACGGTTCGTTTGAGTGCTCCAAAGAGGGTCTAGGCCCATGGGTAACACTCTCTCTCTTACTCCTTTCTATCTACTTGCTCATTTACTACTTAGTGGTGTGGGTTCTACTCCTGAAGTGGGTTTTGCTTTCACCACACACTTTATCTATTCCGTTTACAACCCTTTCCTATCTGGTTGTCCGTGCAGGTGGGAGCACCAAAATGGGGGTCTAACTAAGGTAGACCCCTATACAACCCCAACCTTTTCCCCTTGTTCTTTTGTGTGTAGGTTGCAAACCAAAGCTTTTAGTGAAGACACGAATGTCTGGTTGAAAGTAACTTATCTCCTAGTTCTCTTTGTACTTTACTCTAAGTTTTTTCTCTTTGTTTGTTTATTCTATTTAGAAGACCTTAGATCCAAGTTAGGAGGTGAAACTTTATTCTACCCGCCTAAGCACCTAAGATTTTTGTTGCTTAGGAAACCATCACACCATTTGGATGGCAGTGCGCCATGTTGGTATCCCGAATCTATGTTGTCATCCTTTAGCTGATAGCTCCTCTATCGGAGGCATAAATCCAAAATTTTCACTCCCTCGAGATCTAAAGTAGTTTTCAATGAAAGTTAACATGTACCTATTTCCTTTTCAATTTTCCTTATTCTGAGGTGCATAAGGTAGTTCATTCCCTGGTGATCTCTTGAGAAGAAAGAGACCCATGTGTAGCGAATCCCTCTTATCTTACAAAACCAACACCAAGATTACTTGCAAACTAGAACTTGAATTTTCTATTATGATTATGACAAACACCTCCCATCTTAAAATTTTAGAGATTATCTTTTGAAGCACCATCAACATTAATCTTAACCAAGCTTAGAGGAGGGCTTTCCCATTGAATAAGTTGATAATCTCAATATTTGTTATTAGAAGGGTAAAAAAGGGAGAAGCTACAAGATTACCAAGTTTCATCAGAATTGTAAATTCCCACCAAGATCTCAATTGATAATAGTGAATCCAAACTTGATAAGTTTCTGTGAGACGAGGGAAATGTTGGAGAGGGTCGATTACGCTTGACTCATGATGAAACAAAGCATAACTTTGCCAAGGATACCTGCATCTACAAACAAGATCATTCAAAATGGAAATCTAAACTAAGCATTTAATTGAAAATGAAAGCTACAAAGTACACAAAAATAGTCAAATTCCTAATCTAACGGATCTAAAACTTATCTTGTTTTGGAATTGGTGTCATGTTGATGTGAAATGACGACCCTTTCCAAATCCTATGATTAGTGAGCCTGTTTCAGTTGATTCTATGGAAGCAAATCGATGAAACCATTGTGATTGATGTATGAAAACCTAATTTATGCTAACATGAACATGATGCAACCTAAGTTACCATGATTTAATGCTAGAAATGAACTAATTATGCTATTCCTAAGCTAATCTAAGCTAAAAATTTGCTAAAAGATGAAAACCCTAATTTAGAAATAAACTAAGATGGATGCACTTAAGCCATTAATGGATTATCTAAGCTATTATGCAACTGAAAATGAACTAGAATAAGCTAAAAGGTGAGTAAATATGAGTGTGAGTGCATAGGAGTTTCAGCAACATAAGTTTTCTTTGATAGATGGAGCCATTTGTCTCCAAATAGTGTCCTATTTATAGGAGAGAAAATGAGGAATGAAGAGTTGAGATCAAAAAGCTTAATCAACGGTTCAAGATGAAGGGGATGAGAGGCATGGATCATGGATTCTCATCAACGGATGAGAATGCATGATGAGATTTAATCAAGGGCTCACACTTACCTCAAACAAACACACTTTTGACCTATGAGCACACAGGTCAAAGGTAACTTGCTCAAAAGGTTGAAGGTTTAGCTTGTTCAAGAAGTCAGGTGAGATGATTGGAGGAGAGAGAATATTCCCTTTTGGATGAGGAAAAAGGAATTTACAAATTAAAAAAAAAAAATTATGCAAAAAGGGGATAGGAATATTCCATGGGAATATTCCCTTTGCCTAGAGGAAAGTTAGTTTAATTGCTAATCAAACAAGATTTAATCATACAATTAGGGGAAGTTGAAGAATTAAAGTGGTATTCATTAAATTAATTGATTTAATAATGGGGGAGAGATGAAATGATATTTAATTAAATAAGAGGACTTAGGGAATTAAATTAAATACTTTGATTTATTTAATTTAATGAGATGAAGTGTTAGTGCAAAAAGAGATGAATTAACCTAATTAACTTAATTAGGCCAATAGATGAAAATGACACAATTAATTAATTAGCTAGGATAATTAAATCAATTAAGCGAAAAGAAGATGGGTTAAAGAGGAATTGATGTTAGTAAATCTATTTTAAGTGTATGATATTGATTAGAAATTTTTCAATGTCTACATTTTCCCCTCTTTGAAGCGAGGTACCTGCTGCTTTAGTTCAAAGAATAACACTTTTCAAATCAAAACTACTACTTAAATCAAAAATTAAAAAAAATCAAATGTTTTGGATGCAGTTTTAGATGCCCCAACAGAAGGATAAAGCTGACTCCCTACACCCTCAAGAAATCAAGCAAAAATTTTGAATTTTGGGTTGAGTTCTCGACAAAGATTGAAAACCTACCCCAAGGGTCCAGAAAGGCTCTGGGATGCAAGAATAATGCAAAAAATGCAAAAAAAAGATGCAAAATTAGGTCCATATTCGAAAAATTGGTGAAAATAATGATAAATCCCATCTTGAAGTTTAAATTAGGGAAAAAAACCCTAATTTTCTAGTCTAAATAGGCCACGAAGGGTCACTTTCAATTCATTTGTGCATTCACACCTTAAGGAATTATTGCGATTTGAGCTCTTACCCTATGATGAAATGGTGCGCTAAGAGCTTCCCTGGCACATCTCTAATCCAGTTCAAGAGTCCTAGTGGCTTCCAAGCACAATACCACCAGTATGTGATTTGAAACCTAATTTGAATTTTGAAATTTTGATGCATTTATTATGCTTTGAAGTTTAAATTATGGCGGTGTTGCTATATATCGACACCAAAACTAAAATAAGCGATGTCCAGATCAATTATAGCGACGCATATTTAAATAGTGACACTTTTCATAATTTAAGATTAGGGTTTCTAATTTTAAATGGCGACACATACTTATTTGGTGACACACTTGCCGATTTAGAATTTAGGGTTAGGGTTTTCCAGGAGTTAAATCATGACACCAGCTTATCTAGCAACACTTTCTTTGATTTGAAAATTTAAATGCATTGGTGTCGCTATTTGAAATTTGAATATAGCAACGCTACTATGATTTATGAACCAAAAATTTCAAATAACGTCAAATTTTGATGATTTCCTAACATCGTGCACTTCGTGGGTGCAAGAGGCTATTCAGCCGCTGATGATTGGGACCGACTATCCCTACTCTAGAGGTCATGGAGACCTTTAGACAATTGTTGGCCCAGTCTTGGGCATATGATCAGGGATAGGTGATAGCTCAAAATAATTTTGCATATGATGTGTGGTTCATTCCTCCTAGACATTTGACAAATCCAACAAGTGTTCCTCCTAGAGGGAGACCCAGAGGTAGAGGAGTCAGGAGAGGCAGAGGTCAGGATGGGCATGATGGGAATATTTTGGGGGCTCCTCTAGTTGGACAACAGCTATAGGTGCAACCTTAGGTACAACCTTAGCCAAGACCACCACCACCACTAGATGCGCAAGATGCTCAGATACAACAACTGCAACAGTAGGTGCAGATATTGACTAGTGAGCAAGATCAGGTCCACCAACAAGTTTTGGTCATTATTGTTGAGTGAGACTAGGATCGACAGCAAGTGGTTGTAGTTATCGCCAAGAAGGATTAGGCACTGCAAAGAGTACAGGATGTTACAAGAGAGAGAGATCAGGAGGTGGCCTGTCGGCAGAAAATTGAGGCTATTATGGCATCCATGCATGGTCAGATGGTTTCAGCATGATTATATAGAGAGGTTGTGATAGAGGTTGTGTATTATAGGTGACATTATCATTGAGTCGTACCAGTGGCCTTGAGACAACCATATTTTTCCCAGTGGAGTGATGCACGTCCATGAGAAAAGGATCAGCTAGAGAGACAAGCTAGACAGGGTAGCAGCCACCAAGGCTAGTTGATTATGTATAGACACTTTTTTATTTTTCCCCATTCTTTGTGATTGATATACATTCATGGGATCCTTCTTGATAGCCTCATGGATATTTGTAGTTTTGATCGATGTTCATACACTGATCTAAATTTTGTACCATGATACTCATTTTCTGATATATATATATATGATACAGATATAGATGATTCATGCTATGATGTGTTCACTTTATTTCATGTATGGATGTAAATGATATGGATTCTTATATTTGATAATGTATGGATGCACTTTATTTATGCCTATGTGATACGTGATGGACATGATATGGATGGATGCAATGTTATGCTCCTTTTCATTATCTTTTCACAATATGATATGGATGTAAATGATGTGGATGTATTTATTTTTGTGTATTTTCTATGCAGATTTTATGATGATATGATCATGTATATGGATGTAAATGATATGATACATGTTATGCAATGATTCAAGATGTTTAGAATAAAAAATCCATATTATTCATCATAACTTAAATGATTATGCAGAGTGTATGATGTAAAATGATCATGAGATGGATACTATGATTATGTCGATGGTTTGTGGATGCAAGGTGGATGCATTGATGATGTTTTTGTTGACTATCATGATATCGGGTTAGCGTGGAGAGAAGATAGAAGAACAAAGAATGAATAACCATTTATTGTGATGATTGCTTCAAAAGATCCAACAAGTTCATGATCCATTGAGACTTTATTAGAGATGGTGATGAGACAATTCCAAAATGTAGGATGAGATGCTTACATTTTGGGATTGGGATTTTTTTTCATTCCTTATTGTTTGATATAACACATAGACACGATGCATCAAGGCATTAATAACCAAGACGATGTTGTATCTAGTGTAATGGAATTTGACTCTGCAAATAGATAGGATAGTTTGTGTTCACCTCTTGACATATGGAAACCTCATTGGAATGTAAGTTAGAAGCTTAAAATATATTGGACCAAAGCATACACAATAGTCAACAACATACCCTAAACGACCTTCCTACAAACAACTAAGTGAGTATGTTCCAAGATTATTTTACAAGAGTACCCACAAGCACATGAAATGAAAGATAATGATCGATGCCCCATTCCTTTCTCTCTAAATTGTTTTAGATAGAAATCATTGAAAGGTCCCCATAATGGATCATTAAGATAAATCATAAGAAAAGATCAAAGAAAAACAATTAGTGTTATCTATATCTCTTCCTAGTTTAAGTTTAGCAAAAGTGATTTTTGATACTAATGTCCATTGCAAGAAGGATGCATCCTAGGACATGTTGATCAGAGGTTGTTTTATGTTGGGATGATGATGCTAAAATGAGTTGTTGCTATAAACTTCACTAATGCATTTACCTATCATTTTGACTTTAGATTTTGACTTTTAGGTTCACACTTTATGACTTTCTATCCTTGCTTCCTACTTGTTTTGCCAAAGGTTGAAGGTGACAATCGATTTATTAGGGGTGAAGGTTTATTGTGGATGAAAGTGAAATGGGATGGATTGGTTTTGGATTTTCTAGAATATTTCAATGTTTTTGATATTTTGAAGATATTTTTAGGCTATTTTTGGTCTTTTTAAAGTTTATATGGATGTTTATGTTTTCAATTTTTCCGAGGTTGTTTAGGGTTTTATGAGTGTTTTGAGGCTTTTTAGGTTCTACTATTTTTAGTTTTCTATTTTTTGAATGTTTTTTTGTTTTCTGGGATATTTGGATGTTTAGGGATTTTCTAAATATTTGAATGTTTAGGGATTTTCTATGAATTATTTGAATTTTTTTATGATTTTCAAGGGTTTTACAAATGTTTTGGGGTTTTTCGAGAATTATTTGGATGTTTCTGGATTTTCATGAGAGTTTCCAAATTTTGACCAAGAGCCTAACCTAAAGACCTATCCTATGGGCCTCGAGGGTTGATCAAATATTAGCCTTTCCTACATTATACACATAGAGACCACATAGTTTGACTAACTTGACCCATTTACAAGATGGAGATATGAACAAATGAAAGATGATAGTTTATTTTGACATAATCCTAAAGGACTAACCTAGGGTGTCTCAGGGGCACATCAATGGTGGCCTTGCCTATGTTCAAGCTCAGAGACCCATAGTTCGACATGAGGACTCTGTTTTTTAGATTTTTTATTTTTAACCTTTTTAGGGATTTTGATGTTTTCTGGGTGTTTTGGATTTTAGCTATACAAGATTTTGTAAATGTTTTTGGATTTTCTGGATAAAATTTTATGAATTTTTTTGGTGTTTTATGATAAGATGTCCAATGATCTCAAAATATACAAGAACCCGATTTGTGACTCATAATAAAATGCCCCCAATGTGACATGTTAGCCTACTTCGATAAAGGCAGGACAAACTGACCTTGGGAATAATGCCAAGTAGTGCTAAAGGTTTCATGATAAGGACATGGATGAGGGATGAATGGTGATGAAAAGAATAAAAGGACAAAAGAGACAAAGAATAAATGGAGGTGCTTTATTTACGCAAGGTTCCTGTTTGCCAGGTTTTCACCTAGTTACAATGTGACATGTTAGCCTACTTCGATAAAGGCAGGAAAAACTGACCTTGGAAATATGCCAAGTAGTGCTAAAGGGTTCATGATACCTTACAGTCACAAGACATGATAAGGACATGGATGAGGGATGAATGGCGATGCAAAGAATGAAAGGACAAAAGAGACAGAATAAATGGAGGTGCTTTATTTACGCAAGCTGCCTGTTTTCTAGGTTTTCACCTAGGTACTTTCCCAAAGCACCACTGAAGTGGTTTTCACTAGAGGACAATTTTTTTCATTAGTTTTTCAATCCTTTTTCTCATTTTTTCTCATTTTGTTTTTTTTATGATTTTTTTGTATTTTCTAATTTTACACCCTTCAAGATTAGGCATAAAAAAATTTGAGATACAAGTTGTTGGTTGGCTCCTACAAGGGTTCACCTTTAGGGGTTGATAGTTGGTATGCTCATGATCCATAGCTTGCTATGATGACAAAAGGACCCAACTAGTTAGGCTCGAACTTTCCTTTGCTACTTGATCTAGAAGATTCTTTTGATTTTACTGTAAGACAAGATCGCCTACCTAGAACGACCAACATTTGATTCTCTTGTTATAGCTTTGTTTTAGTCGGTTCCGGTATTCTTGAAAGTGGTTAAGGGTGTCAAGATGATGTTCATCTAGGAATTCCAGATCATTCAATCGAGACATTATATATTCTTCCTCAATTATTAGATTCTACAATGATACTCGCAATGATGGGAGCTCAACCTCAATAAGCAAGATGAATTTTAATCCATAGACCAAAGAGAAATGGGTTGCACCTGTAGGCATGCAGATACTAGTTCAATAAGCCCAAAGAGTGGTATTTAGCTGTAAATGCCAGTCACGACCAACTTAATTAACTTTTTTCTTCAAGATAGTTTTGTTCTTTGCTTCTACTTGGCCATATCCTTAGGGATAGTATGGGGTAGAGAATCAGTGTTGGATATTGATTTTTTGGCAGAGCTCCTTTACATCATGGTTCTTGAATGGTGTTTTATTTTCTAAGATGAGGTTTTGTGGAACACCATAACGGTAGATTAGATAATTCTGGATAAATTTAGCTATCTGCTTCCCCATTATGTAGGTCATAGGAATGGCTTCAACCCACTTAGTAAAGTACTCAGTGGTAGTTATTATAAACTTATGGTCATTGGATGAGGTTGGAGTGATTTTTTCAATGAGGTCAAGTCCCCATTGTGAAAAATTCCATGGTGTGATCATTGGTTTAATTCTTGAGCTAGAGCATGAATTGGATCTCCATGTTGTTGACATTGGATGCATTTATGTACATACTAATGAGCTTCTTTTTCCATAGTTGGCCAATAGTACCCTATCCTCAATAGTTTCTTAGCCAATTTCATACCACTAGAATGGGACCCACATATGCCATCGTGTACTTTTTTTTAAGTAGTTAAGGCTTCCTCTTGGTTAAGACATCGTAGTAATGTCCCTTTGATACTTCGACAGTAAAGAGTATCACCTAGGATCACGAATCGAGATTCCTTTTTAACAAAGGTCCTTTTAAGGTTCGAGATGATATCAGATGGAAGGGTTCCTCTATTAAGCTAAGTAAAGATGTCATGGTACCAAGGGGATCCAGGACCAACAATGACACACGCGAATTCAAATTCATGGATTTTGAAAGTTGGTACGAGAAGTTGTTCTACCAAGAACTCACATTGGAGGATGTTGTTTGGCATGTCTAGTAATGATCTGATTGTTTCCATGGCGTCTGATGCTCTATTGTTCATGTGATGAGTATGCTCAAAAGTTATGTCTATAAAAAGTTCTTTGAGATTCTCCACCATCCTTTTAAGGATTGAGCTTATCATCTTTAGTTTGAAAGTCATTCTTGACCTGGTTGATAACCAACAGTGAATCTCCATAGACTCTCATCTCTTGAATCTGCCATTAAACTACTATCATGAGACCTATGATTAGGGCTTTGTATTCAGCAATGTTATTAGAACACTGAAATGTTAGCCTTTATGACTTTGGGATGCAATCACCTTCAGGGTTGATGAAAAGAATTCTTGCTCCTAATCCATGTTGGGTGAACGATCCATCAAAGCACATCTTCCACTAAGCTGTGAAATTAATAAGGAACACTAATTCATCAAGGAACTTAGATATTAAAGGGTTCTCAGCATAGATCGGTGCTTCTGCTAGTTGTACTGTGATCACTTGTCCTTTGATTTTCTTGCGCTCCACATATTCTATGTCAAACTTTTTCAAGATCATTACCCATTTAGCCATTCATCCTATAAGGGTTGTTTTAGATAACAAATATTTTAATGGGTCAATCTTTGTAATGAGTTTGATTTGATGTGACAACATGTAATTCCTAAACTTTTTTGAAGCAAAAACTACTACTAGGAATGATTTCTCAATGGGTGAATAGTTCATCTCATAGCCTACCAAGGTTCTTTTGATGTAGTATATGGCTCTTTCCTTTATGTTTTCATCATGTTGTGCTAGAAGAGATCCTAGTGTTGCTAGTGTTGTTGAGATGTACAGGATCAGTGGCTTGTTTGGTATCAGCGACATGAGCATTGGAGGTGTTAGTAAGTAATCTTTGATCTGTTGGAAGGCTTTATCACATTTTTCATTCCACTTGTAAGTTATCCCTTTATGGAGGAGACACGAAAAAGGGGTGAATCTTATCTGATAGCTAGGCTATGAACCTCCTAATGGACTGTAATCTTCCTTGTAATCCTCTCATCTACTTCAATGTTTGCATTGGTTCCATGTCTAGGATGGCTTTTACTTTTACCAGATCAATTTCTATCCCTCTTTTTGAAACAATAAAGCCAATAATTTTCCCTAATGTGACTCCAAACACACACTTTTTTGGATTCAATCATACCTTGTATTCTTCAAGCCTGTCAAAGATAGGTCCTAAGACTTGTATGTTCTCACTTCTCTTTTTTGATTTTTCCAAAATATCATCCACATAATCTTCAACTATTTTTTGGATCATGTCATGAAAGATGAGGGTCATTTCTCTTTGATAGGTTTCTCTTGCATTCTTTAACTCTAATGGCATCACATTCCAGCAATAGGCTCCCAACGGACAAGTGAAGGCAGTTTTGTGTTGATCCTCCTTGGTGATTATGATTTTATTGTAGCTTGAAAATCCATCCATGAGTTACAAAATTTCATACCCAGCTGTTAAATCTACAATGAGATTGATGTTGGGAAGAGGGAAATCATCCTTTGGGCATGCCTTGTTTAGATCTCTGAAATCAGTGCATATTCTGATTCCCCCAGTGGGTTTTGAGATTGGTACCAAGTTTGAAACCAACTCAAGATAATCTATCAACCGAATGAATCCAACATCAAGAAGCTTTTTTAGTTCTAGTTTAACCAAGAGTGCTATCTCAAGGTGCATCTTTCTTAATTTATGCTTAACTAGTTTTGATTTAGGATAGACTACTAAGTGATGTACAACCACTTTTGGATCAAGGCATGGCATATATGTGTATGATCATGCAAAGTTATCTCTTCTCTCTTTGAGGAATGTTTCTAGGTTGTTCTGTTCTTCGTCCAACAAGGATTCAACATAAAAATTAATCTTGGGTTCTTCTTTTTCTCCCAAATTGAATAGAGTGGCCTTTTCTACTAGCAATGTTGACTTTTCTAGATGCATTGCACTAAGGGGGAGATTGAATCCCTCATCCTTGGGTGCCTCAAAGAGGTTTTCACCATCGGATGCATCCTTTGTTTTTACTATTTTATGTTCAGAGAGTGCCACTAGGTGGTTTTCACTCAAGGATTTGCATGTTAGTTGCATTTCATTTATTTTGTGAATGAAGGATTCAATTGTCTTCCCATAGTATGCCCCTGTATCAAGCTCTATGTTGAAGCCTTCTTTATGATCTACCCATGATAAGTAATCTTGGAGTCCCATGAATTTTGAGATCACTTCATCATTTTCAAATAAATCTAGAATTGGTGGTCCTTGTTGGTCCATGTCAAGGAGTTGTGGGTATACTAGGCATATTTTAGTTGGTTGGTCATTTGATACAAAGGATGTTATGGATATCATAAAGAGTGTGTTTTTCTCAAATAGGTCAACAACATCAAGGGGAAAATCATCTAAGGTTGTATCACATGATGTAGATGACCAAGAGGAAGCCTCAACTCATTTAGCAGAATTACCTTTGCCAATAAGTGTGACCTTGCTAGTAGTACAACCTAAGCCAAGGTTCTTTCTTTGTTTCTCAAGAACGATGGGTTCTAGTAAACTTTTTTCTTTCTATCCTAGCCTTTCATTCTTGTTATACGCCTAATTTTTCATGAATTGTAGGCCTTTGTTGTCATCTTCCATAGGAAGAACAGGTACTATTCGTTCATATTTATAAAGAAGTTTAGAGATATCTTCCTCATTGACATCTTCTTGATTCAAATCCCCCCACTTGGTGAAGGTAGTAGCCGCCATCTTGATTATTTCTAGTTCTTTGGTACTAGATGTAGGTTTCCCATGAGATTGAGGAGAAATAGGTAATTCTCCTAAGACAAAGGTGTATTTTAATAGTTTATAGTTTCCACAACCATCATCTTGAATCACTGCTTTGATGTCAAGTATACTCTTCACAATGGGCATTTTTTATACTGAGGTAGAGGCTAAGGATGATAGGTCAATAAATGAGCTAGATGGTGTAGGTCCTTCATCATTTTTGGGTATTTGTGGGATCTTATAGAAGTTGGCCTCAGGAATTTTTCAATAGTAGAAAGTCTTAGGATCTCCATGGATAGTGATTTCTTTGTCTTCGAAAGGAAACTTCACACATTGATGATAGGTTGAGGCTCTAGCTTTTAGAGCAGGGATCCAAGGTTAGCCAAGTAGTATGTTATAGGGAAGATCAAGATCAAGTACTTGAATGTATTTTTTGCTATAAGAGGTCCCACTTGGATTGGAAGTGAAATTTTTCCTTGTGGTACCCATTCTTGATCATCATATGCTTTGATGGTAGTACTCTTTGTCTTCTCAATATATCTTCTGAATAGCCTAGATTCTTGATCAACTATAGGGTACAAATGTTTAGACCAACACCTCCATCTACTAGGACCCTTTTGACCTTGTTTTTATGAATGAAAACCTCAATATGTAAAGCACAATTATGAGACGGTTGTGATGGTAAATCTTGCTTGGAGAAGGTGAGAATATGGTTGGTGATATGCCCTACCATAGCTTGAAATTGATCGGTATCAATGTTCTTGGGAATGGATTACTCAGACAAGGATTTTTCTAGTATTTCCCTATGTGCGGGAGATAACCTTAAGAGTTCCAGGATAGATATATATGTGGGGGTCTACTTAAGCTAATCTAGAAGATTGTACTTGCTAGGATTAGATGTAGGAAAAGTAGGTTGTGTCTTAGAATAAGATGGAACTCCTTGAACAATTATTTTTCCATGACGTGTAGTGACTCCACATTTTGTACTATCTCCTTTGATGGTGACAACAGTGATAACAGTATCATAGGAAGCAATGAAATTGGAATAGGTATGTTGCACATCAGTGTAATCCTTAGCTTTTTTGTTGTTGTTTGCTTTGTTATGATTTGGCATAGGGATCTTGTATATCTTGAGATCCTAGTTCCAAGGTGGTACTTCAACAGATATGGTATCGTTTTCTATGGGATCTTGGATGATATTCTTGAGTTTCATGTAGTTTTTTGTTTTATGTCCCTTGATTTTGTGAAATTCACAAAGATCACACTCGTTGTACCATGATGGATTCTCTTGCGGTTCTTGGTAGTTTTCAAAGTTAGGAAGTGTTATCACATTTGACTCTACTAGTTTATTCAAAATCATCTTGATGGGTTTCGATAACTATGTGTACTTGTGTTTAGGATAGTTGTTCTTGTTACCAGTTTCCCTTTATTGTAGGTTAGTGTTACTAATCTGATTATGCTGAGGTGGTATTGTTTGTTGTACAGTTGGCTGGATGTTAGCAACTTGATTGTTATTAGGTCTTCAAGCACTTAGTATGACCTTAGCATCTACTGCACCATCATTTTTTACATTTTTTTTCTTTTCCCAAACATGAGGTTTTTCATTTGAACTAGTTGAAGGATGGTCTCTTTGTAAGCTTGAGTATTTCCTTGTGAGATTAGGGCTCTTTCAATGTTAAGGGCTCTAGGAACAAGCTCATCATATGATGTGATGCATTGCATTTTCAAATGGAATAATAGATTTGGATCTAGATTGGCTACAATGATTCCTACTTGTTGTTCATTAGGAAGATGCCACTTGCTTTTACTAGCTCTTTGTCTCCATGGTTGTAGGAAATTAGTGAAATTTTTTCCTTGATTTTTTTTAAGAGTATAATTCTTCTAGACTAATGTTCATGCCAAGATTGAAGGAGAAGTGATCGATGAATTTATCAGTGATTTCTTGAAAATTTTTGATACCAGGAGGTAAATGAGAAAACAAATCCATAGCATGACATGTTAAACTTCAAGGGAAGAGGCACATTAGATATGAATCATTGTAATCCACCTCCATGCACATGACATTAAATTCTTTGATATGGTCCACAAGACTTCCTCTCCCTTTGTATTTGTCAAATTTTGGGATTTCAAAACCAGGAGGGAATGGTATCATTACTATGTTATAGTCAAATGGGTAAGGACACAAGTTCTGTGTATGAGGTTTCTTTGTCTTTCCCATACAAAGGTCCTACATTTCTTATGAGATTGCTTTAAATTGTGATACTAGATTGTCTTCCAGGTTGGGTGGAGGAACATATGGCGGGATGGTAGATGAGTTATATGGGGTGTATGATGGTATGCGATTCTGTGAAGATGACGGGGGTATTGATGTATATGTTCTAAATGTGTTTGGATTAACGATGTTCAAATGAGGATAATAGGAGCCTTGTTGTTGTTGTTGGGCATATTGTTGAGCTATAGAGCTTGGTGTTGAGCTTGTTTTTGTTGTTGTGCTACTAGGGCTTGTTTTTAGGCTTGCTATTTTTGGTGTGCTAATAAAGCTACTTGTTGTGCCTGTTGTTGTTGTTGTTGTTGATGTTGTGCTAAGGATTCTTGTTGAGCTTGATGTTGTTGTTGGGCCAAGGCTACCTGCTGAGCTGCTAAAGTTGCTTGTTGTTGTTGATGTTGTTGGACGGTTTGTTGATAAGTCTTTTGTGCTTGTTGTAAACCTAAGGCATGTGCTTTCAATGTGGGATTAGGTGGTTGTTGGGACATCTGTGATGGATTGTGGATATTGATGTTTTGAGTAGGAAACAGATTTTTGGTGAGAGGTGGAGGATTCCCTTGATTTAACATTCCTTGTAAGATGGTAGAATGAGGTAGAGGAATGTATGTTTGAGGTCTTGCTTGATTTGGCATATTAAAGGAACTATAGGAAAAGATGAGGATGATGTTAAATTTTGGAATGGAAATGACACACCAGGACCTTGAGTCCATTTATTGAAAAGATTCCCTTGTCCTATGTTTTGAGGATTACCTTGTGCTAAAGATGTAAACAAGGGATTGGTGATCAAGGCACTTCCTAGATTGACCAAAGTTGTAATCAAGGGATGGTTTTGAGGTGGATTGATGGTGGATGATGTGGATGTGTTTTGTGAAACCAAGGGTATGGATGAACCCATTGGAGGATTAGGTAAGGATGTATTTATTTGCTTCAAGGGTTGACTCTGTGGTATGGTAGTGGTATGCCCTTGAGTGTTGTTTTGAGATATGGGATCCACACTGCTTTGGGTAATGGTAGGAATACTTTTTGTACTCATGGATATGGATGAATAAGGGTACCCTTGATATGTTGAAGTCATGGTTGAGTAACAAAGATCAAGAGGTCTGTATATTTGTTTAAGATCTTCAGGAATAGGAGGATCACCAAAGGTAGGTGTTCAAGTGGTTGTTGGGGGTGGAGGATTAGTTTCAAGTGTTCCCACAAGTGTACTATTTTCAAATGAAATTTTGTGCCCAAAGTCTTTAGCAAGGCTTGTTGCAAGATTCAGAAATAAGTCAGATTTAGCCCTAATGATAGGGTGATGAAGCCTTGTGTTAAATTTAGTGCCACAAACATCAAGAAGGTGGGAACTATATTTTCAAAGGCTTGATGTTTCATAAGTTCCTCCCTAGTGAGTTCAAAGGGGTTATTTGTGACGTCTTCAATCTCATATGGTTCTCATGGTGATGAAGGTTGTTGTGATGAGGTAAGATGACTTCTAGGATCAAATTCTAAAGGATTTGGATCACTTGAGGTAAATGTAACTTTGGTCTTCTACATGATTGTCGTGTTGTGATATAGTCTTTACCATAAATTTTGTGTCACCTGTGGGAGAGTTGTGTTGATTTTTGTAATTTTTGAACTCTCTGGTTGACTCAAATCTAGGTAAAAGGGATGCTCTAAGTCTTTTAGGAGAAATTGTGATAGTGGGGGATGAAAATATGGATGAAGTGGAGAGTGATCTTTGCAAACGTTTTGGGACAACACTTTTGACTTGAGTTTGATGCTTTGATGTTGGGATAAAGGATGTTTATGAAATTAGAAATATTTAGGGTAGATTTGTGACCTTCAAGATGAGCTAGTTCAAAAATGATAACTAACTTAGCTAAGTGCATGGAAAAGGATATATTTCACATACAAAGTAGCTAGGTTAGTAGGTGGTGTGGTTTGATTTGATGTTTAAGTCACAAAGTGTTGATGTACTCAAAATTTTGCAAAGATAGGTGAGATGGGAGATGAAATTTGATGAAGGGGTGAGTGAGATGTTTGACCCAATGTCGACTTAAAGTGAATCTTTGTTTTGATAAGATCAAGGTAGTGAGAATGTTAGACCTTTAAAATGTTTCAATCCTAAAGACTCGATGTTGGTTTAAATGAGAGGATGGATGGGAATGTTCAAACCTATTTAGGCTCTCCTGCAATTAAATTTTCTCATCAAGGTGTAACGACTACGGTAAAATATTGAAGCCCACTTTTGACCAAACCTTGTTCTACGATTCCTATGTCTAAAATGAAGTGTTGGAGATTTTCCCCTATGGATTTTTAATATCTTATGAATCATTTAGAGGAGTTTGGTATCATGTAAAAATATTAGGATTTTGACTCCAAAAGAAAGTGTACATGTCTGGATATTTTATTAGCGTGTTTTCATAAAATTTTATCAACAACTTGTTTTTGTTCACGTAGAGTGCCTCAATGTGATAGTTGATTGCTTTTTCACTAAGATGTCTAAGTTTAAAGTGATGACCAAATGACCTTCGTTTTGGGATTCTAACTTTGTGTGAGATCATTTGAAAATAGTTTAATTTTATGGAAGGAAGGAAGATATTTATTTTCACGTAGGAGGTGGTAATATGGGCCTTCTAGCCTCAATATCAGCTTGTTCATCTTCTTCATCTAAAATGGTTTTTGTGGTTCTCCATTGTGTGTTTGTTTCCTTGTTTTCAAAAGTGAAGCTTCTCAAACTGCTAATAAGATCGGTTTTTTCACCATTTATGAGTTCAAATTTTTTCTGAATTATAGCACCTACAAGATCAGGTTGTTCAACGAGAGAAATTAGTCTCCAAATAGTCATGTGGGGTTCATTTGCCAATTTATCTTTGCTTAAGTGAATTGATTTTACCACAAACACTTATCTTGATTATGTTTCCAAACTAGATGTTTATGTCCAAAACATCATAACTTTCACAATGTCTATTTCATGAAAATCGTGAGGTTGAAGCCATAATTGCTTATGTTGTCTTTGGGAAAATATGGGTTTGAGATTAATGTCAAGTTATTTAGAAATCGCTAAGGATAAATCCTTAGAAAAAGCAGTAATATCAAGGCTAACTCAAGAAGTCTATATTTAAGCCAAAGTATTTGAAATCTTGAGGATGATAGTGAATGTTTGTTTTTAGATCATTTTGAAACCAAGAAAAGTGTCAAATTGACTCACAATAATTTACAATCCTAGGATAGAAATAGCCATATTTTTTGAGTCCCCTCTAGGATTTCTCCAAACACTAGACAATGTAAACAATTAGACATTTGGTGACACTAGCTCCCCCTTTCTTGGAACACACTTCTCAGGACCACAAAATCTCAAAATCCTTAAAATACGTAGATTAAAAGGAATTTTTTATATTTCCACAATTGAATAGTACAGATGTGAGGTGGCTTCAGAATGATCGTTCTTGCACCAACAAATATTTTAGGATTTTAGCTTGCTAAACAAATGGGTTGTAGTAAGGGTAATCGGGGACATGGAACCTTGCGAGTGTCCAGCAAGCTACTAAAGGCTTTAATCAATCCTAATAGGGGCCCTTATACTTTTTACAGTAGTGCCCCATTCTGAAAGACACTGTATGGCTAAGGCCTACATACCATGACGACTTGATAGTTTAGTCTTATCCATTTATATACTGGCCCAAGTGAAAAATCGATTAGATTCGCCCTTGAATTGGTCTTAGGAAGGCCCCTCTAAAGATAACAAAAGTGAGGGAGTACACTTTTAGTTCGAACGCCCAGTTCACGTAAAGTGCGAGGGAGCACACACAATGTCTCTTTCTCGCACTAGCATGATTGTTCAATTTTAAACCCAATTAAAAGATGGAGGTGATTTTGCAAAGTGTTAGAGAATGTTTTTGTTTCTCAAGGTTTCCAAATGGAATGAGAGAATTGCATAGGCATCCACTAACAACATTGAAAACCATTGAACATAGCAAACTGTTGTACTTGTTTTACCCCTTCAAAGCAATGATGAATTCATTTTAAGCACCAATTGAAAGATGAAGTTTTCCTTGTTCAATTTTAAGCCCAAAGTGAAATGATGATGTGAGGGTTCAATTTTATCCAACTTTGAGTGTTCATTTTAAACCCAATTGAACTCTAGTGTGTTTCCTAAAACATAAAGTAGAAAGCATGAAATTGGGTTATAATTGCCCCAAAGCATTGAATGCTTGTTACACTTATAGAGATCAAAATAGAAGAGACTTTCTTCACTTTTGCTCCATGTCTTTAAAACCTACAAAACCATGTTAGTCTAACAACTAGAACACAATTAGGCATGCATCAGTGGTTAGATAAATCTAAGAAATTAAGTCACATGTCTAAAAAATAAACATAAAATTTCTTGCCCTGGTAGGGCATTGTTGAAAATGATAGCACCGCAAATTGAAGTTTGGGTGTCGCTTTGGTGAAAATGGGAATCGCTCTGCTACAGTGAGCATGATAGCATCAGTATTCTAATCAATGTCATTGCTAATGGTAGTGTCACAGTTTGAAATTTGAAAGCATCAGACCGGTTTAAATGGGTGTCGTCGTTTAAACTTTTTGATACCTCCAAATTAAATATGGGTTGCCATATTTAAATCAATTTCAAGACATTAATTCAGCGTCGGTGTTTCAAATTGCTAGGGTGTCGCTATATGGTGACACTATTGAAATAGCGTCGTTGTTTGTAATTTGGGCGACACTGCAACCTACAAAACAACATAAAATGTAATTCAAGCTAAAAAACAATTATATTATCAGTTTCCCTCCTTCTAGCGCCAGAATGTGAGACAAGGGAAATGTCAAAGAGGGTCGATTATGCTTGAATCATGATGAATCGAAGCATAACTTCGCCAAGCATACCTACATCTATAGACAAGATCATTCAAAATGGAAATCTAAACTAAGCATTTAATTGAAAATGAAAGCTTAAACTACACAAAAATAGTTAAATTCCTAATCTACCCCATCTAAAACTTATCATGTTTTGGAATTGGTGTCGTATTGATGTGAAATGAAGACCCTTTCCCAATCCTATGATTAGTGAGCTTGTTTCAGTTGATTCTATGGAAGAGAATCGATAAAACCATTGTGATTGATGTATGAAAACCTAGTTTATGCTAGCATGAACATGATGCAAGCTAAGTTACCATGATTTAATGCTAAAAATGAACTGATTATACTATTGCTAAGCTAATCTAAGCTAAAACTATACTAAAAGATGAAAACCCTAATTTATAAACAAACTAAAATGGATTAATGGAAGCCATTAATGGATTCTCTAAGCTATTATGCAACTAAAAATGAACTAAAATAAGCTAAAAGGTGAGTAAATATGAGTGTGAGTGCATAGGATTTTCAATAACATAAGTTTTCTTTGACAAATGGATCCATTTGTCTCCAAATAGTGACGTATTTATAGGAGAGAAAATGAGGAATGAAGAGTTGAGATCAAAAATCTTAATCAACGGTTCAAGATGAAGGGGATGAGAGGCATGGATCATGGATTCTCATCAACGGATGAGAATGCATGATGAGATTTAATCAAGGGCTCACACTTACCTCAAAAAAACACACTTTTGACCTACAAGCACACAATTCAAAGGTAACTTGCTCAAAAGGTCGAAGGTTTAGCTTGTTCAAGAAGTCAAGTGAGATGATTGGAGGAGAGAGAATATTCCCTAGAATATTCCCTTTTGGATGAGGTATAAGGCAATTTACAAATTAAAACAAAGTTTTAATTGTACAAAAAGGGGATACGAAATATTCCATGGGAATATTCCCTTTGCCTAGAGGAAAGTTAGTTTAATTGCTAATTAAACAAGATTTAATCATGCAATTAGGGGAAGTTGAAGAATTAAAGTGATATTCATTAAATTAATTGATTTAATGAATGGGGGAGAGATGAAATGATATTTAATTAAATAACTTAGGGTTATTTAATTAAATAAGAGGACTTAGGGAATTAAATTAAATAATTTGATTTATTTAATTTAATGAGATGAAGTGTTAGTGCGAAAAGAGATGAATTAACCCAATTAACTTAATTAGGCCAATAGATGAAAATGACACAATTAATTAATTAGCTAGGCTAATTAAATCAATTAAGTGAAAAGAAGATGGTTTAAACTGGAAATGATGTTAGTGAAACTATTTTAAGTGTATGATATCGATTAGGACATTTTTCAATGTCTACAGTTTCTTTTAGATTGAAAAATATTCTACCCCAAACCTACATCATACACATTATTGTACAATTAAAAATCCTCTAATTTTTCTCTCACAAAATATTTTAGTAGATCAAACTAGGACTAATATCTCACAAAAAATTAAGGGATTTTAGCTTCAAAGAAGATCATGGATTATTCACAAGAGATTCTTTTATGAACTCAAAATTATTCTATGAAATTCCTAATAAATCATGTTAGAGTAATTAGGACATCACTTGATAATTAATTGATTAATCATTAATTAATTATTAAGTCCCTTATTACTTTATTCACTTAAGCTAAATTAGGAGTACTTTTTATTAGGTTGGGATAAATATAGGTCAAGTTGTCTTAGTGCATGAAATTAAGATGCTTGTCACAATCTAATCAAATCCACATCTAGGTTTTTCTTTTTTTTCTTTTATAAGAATTTGATCATTCATTGTAATTGTTCAATTCACATTCATAATTCAATACAAAAGGCATATCGGATGCTTGTGTGGATCAATGTTTTTTCTCTTGGTTGCATAGCAAATGAGTTACTTTTGATCTCTCATTTATGATATGCATTTTAGTTGCAGGTGATTTCTAGGAGTTGTGGGGTTCACTATCAACTCCAACATGGTATCAAAGCTCCAGATCCCTGACTTGTCTAAATTCTAAGAGATCCAAATTTGAGGGAAAAATTAGCTCATCCTAGAGGGAAATGGACATCACTATTAGATCCAAAATGACCAAAAACCTTAAAAACACCTGTCATTTCATCAAATTTGAAGCAATTACAAAACAAGGGAAAAAATTAGAACAGGGACCTTTGTATAGAATCTGTACGACCTTGTTACATTGATTTTTTTTTTGATACCTTTGATAGGTTAGGGTTTTCATTCTAGTTTTATTGTTATTTTTCCAAACAATAAATTCAAAAGAAAATAAAATAAAAAGAGGGTGATCTTTTTACTAACCATAAGGTACAAGGTACCCTATGACCCCATCAATCCCTATGCATACAAATTCTGAGTGGGGCCCCTTAGTCCATCCAATGGGGCCATTTAGTGGTGTTAAACCAACCTTCACCCAACATAAACTAACCAACAACAATCTCCCTTTTGCAAACAGGAGCACCCAACAGTGACAAACAATCATTGGAAAATATTTTCTAGCACATTCATTTTTCTAACCAACATCTCCCTAAAACCCAACAACATAATTATTTTCCCGAGGGCATCATTTTTTTCAAGAAACAAAAAGAATATTTTAATAGACTTGAGAATATACACAACATATTTTGAGGAATCTACATTTTTAGATGACCTATATTTTCTAGACTGCAAGGGAATATTCCCTAGCATATTTTTTTATGTCATGTTGATTTCAGTAGTACAAACAACTCCAAGCCCCCTTCCTAACCCCCATTTGGCCTAAGGCAGCGATTTTTTTTCCTTTGGCCATAAATTGGGCATACATTATCAAAATCAAGCAAACGAGATATTATCAAAAAGTTGGCTCTGAGCACTTTCTAGTGGTGTTAGTCTCATCACTAATTTTTTGTGGTTTATTTATGCTCATTCAAAGTTAGATCTTCATTTTTTATCTTCTAAGATCATGACTTTCCACCTGAATCTCCAATTTTTGTGATTCTAGTGGTGTTGGAAAGGTATTTTAGAGCTCTTCAGATTGACATTCATGCACTTTTTCCAAATATTCCGTAGGAACATTTTATTCATTTTTTGTGATTTTACATTTCTATCAATTATTTCAACATCTTCACACTTGGAAAGGATATATTTATGTGAGATGGCTTCATTTGATTTATTTTACATGTACTAAGATTATTAGTCTCATTTTTTTTCATTTGAAGAAGTATCATGGGTTTTTCTATTCTTCCCTCTATGGTCATCCTAGAAAAGGATAACAATGATTCTTGGTGAAAAATCCTGACACATCTCAGGTGGCTTGATCTTTTGCCTTATCTGTATGGAATCATACCTATACCAAACACACTAGGGATTTATTCAACATGGGGTATTATCAATGATCATGTTGTAGAGATTATATTTTCTAGTGTTGATAATGGCACTATGCATGTTGTATCAAACATTGATTGTCCCTACACACTTTGGACTCGACTTTGAGAGATCCTTAGAGATCCTCATATCTCTCCATACCCATAGAATCCTACTACAAATTGTCTCATTTCTCTTACAGAAACAAATTCCATACCCTTTGATCATGATACTTTAGAGGAACTTGAGTATATGACAGGCCTTGCATGTTCTGATGGTTCAAAGGCTTGTCTACATGTTCCCACTCTTCAAATCAAGACTACATCACCATATCCTATTGTTCCTAATCATCTTTTCATTTCCACATCCTTGGAACCTATTGATTTAATGCAACAAGACATTCATCTTCTTCCAGACATAGCTAATTGGGATTTGTATCTTGTAGACTATCATCCTTGTTTATGGAGCCATATATTGCAATTCTAGAGGATTAATTTGAGGATATTCATCTCCTCCTTTTTGACAACTACATCATCGTTGTTGGCTCACCATCTTCATCTTTTTTGCAGCTTGTTCTCCATCAATCTTCACATGATCTCGGATTGACATAATCTTTTTCTGACATGTGGACATTTGAGCACTTTTTAGAGGCACACAACATTTGAATTTAGATTCTTGATTCACCTATATATTTTTGGATTGGCTTCTCCAATCACTAGTGGATCTATTTCTTCCTAAGGGGAGAAATTTTTTTTTCAAGCAGTGGATCATGTTATGTCTTCAAGCATTGACCATTGGCATAGGAGCTACTTCTTTATGAGGGGATCCATATCCTTATTTTATCTCTCCTACTAGGGCTAGGGGACATCTATTGTACTTGTGTGACACAAGCAATCCTTGGGGGGTCACATTGAGTCTTATTTTTCTTTCACTAGTGTAGTCATTTTGTTTTCTCTCTTTTGGAGAGGAATTTTTCCCATGTGATTTTCTCCATTTTTCTAGTTGTGAGAGATTGAATTTGTTTATACATGGTACCTCATCAAGACTTGCATTTGGGACCCATCCATGCATCCATCATTGTATTTCTTCATCAAGGTTTTAGCTTCTCCCTAAGTTGATCTTAAGAGGGGGTGTTGGATTAATTCAGACATCACTTGATATTAATTAATCATTAATTAATTATTAAGTTCCTTATTACTTTATTCTTAGGAATTCCTTTTTATTATAAGATTGGGCTAAATATAGGTCAAATTGTCCCATTGCATCAGATTAAGACACTTATCACAATCTAATTGTATCCTCTTCTAGGGTTTTCTTTTTTCTTTTATAAGGATTGGTCATTCATTGTAATCATTCAATTCACATTCATTATTCAATACAAAAAGCATATTATATGTGTCTATGGATCAATCTTTTCTCTCTTAGTTGCATAGAAAATTAGTTGCTTTGATCTCTCATTTGTGATAGGAATTTTGGTTGCAAGTGATTTCTGGGAGTTGTGGGGTCCACTATCAACTCCAAGAAATCACACAATAAGTGGTGAAGAAAAGGAACAAAGGAGAAAGCTAAAAGAATATTTTTATCATGCTCTTTTAAATCTCAAAGGCAAATAATATATCTTTTCAAACCACCAACCCCTATTTTCTAAATATTATTCTAGTAAATAAATTTATTTAAGCTCACAAATTAACCTTAGGTAAACATTTAGAATTCCAAACCATTTTCCAAAGCTTAGAGTTGTGAACTTCTAAGTTGCCTCCCATAAGAGGTTTTTTAACTAGCTTGCATAGTGTAAATCCAAAAATCTTTCAAACCTTGTCCAAGAATGGTGCAGGGGCACCTAAGTATTGATGTAAATATGGATCTAGTGAGCCACTTGGAATTTAATAAGGTCTTGAAGACCATTTCTCATGTTTTTAAGTTTTTTTGAGTCATGTTGAGCCAATTTTGTAAATATGGCCAAAAGTGCAAAAAATGCAAAAGTTGTCATTATGGTGCAGGGGCCCCTGAGTCTTGATGTAAAAAGGGGTCTAGTGAGTCCTTTAGAATTTAATAATGTCTTTAAGACCATTTCTCATTTTTTAAATTTTTTTTTGAGTCATGTTGAGTCAATTTTGAACTATGGTAAAAAGTGCAAAAAATGCAAAAGTTGTCATTATGGTGCAGGGGCACCTAAGTCTTGATGTAAAAAGGGGTCTAGTGAGTCATTTGGCATGTAATAAGATCTTGAAGACCATTTCTCATGTTTTTAAGTTTTTTTGAGTCATTTTGAGTCAATTTTGTAAATATGGTAAAAAGTTGCAAAATGTTGTCATGTGCAACTTTTGCATTTTTTGCACTTTTTGGGAAGTTGAATAGTTGTAATTTGAAATTTTATTAATAGGTGATTTAAAGTAGTTGGTATGGATTTAAAATTTATAATACACCCTCCAAAATAGAATTGGGGTTTGAAGGTATTGTGGTTGAAGATTTGGTAAATGAAAACAAGCATTTTTTGTGCATTTTCTCACGTTCAGACCTGTTATTTCATTTGGTACGAATTGTACAGACCACATTTCAACCTGAAACCAATTGGAGTGTGTTAGTAGGTGAATATACTTTCATTTTATTTTTGTTTCATCAATTTTCATTGTGTTATGAGAAAGCTATAGCAATTTTACTATTAGTAGCGCTAGAAGATTTTTTTCTAAAAGTTGCAGATTGTAGCAACAAGTTGTATAGATTGTACCTTTCATATTTTGATTTGAAACAAATTGGAAAAGTTTTGTAATTTAATATTCTTTATTTTTCAAGTGGTTTGATTTATTTTCATGGGGACTTGTAAAATTTGTAGCATTTTTTTGTAACAACAGGTCTTAATCTGCCCTAGGGTTTCCAACAAGTGTAATTAATTAATATCTTGACTGCCCATGATGGGAATTTGATGAAAATTGGTGGGAAGGTCTATTTTTATGTTTTACACAACTCCTACAAATGATATTTCTTAATTATTTTATTTGTGTTCAAGTTATCCAAACTTTACTCTGCATCATATTGGTATCAAAGCTAGAAGATCTTTGGGAAATGATCTATTGTTTTGGATAATGTGGTTTAGTGAGCTTTGATATTTTAGGATGGCTCTTAATGAGAAGAAAGATTGAAAAATGGAATCATCATTATTAAATATATCTTTTAATGTGGCAAAGAAGCTATGGGAGGAAGAAATGGAAAAGATGATATAGAAGGAAGAAATGAAAGGCAAGAAAGAAAGCACGATGGAAAAGGAAAGCTTATTCCAGACTACCTGCAAGTCAAAAGGTAAATATTATCAAGTTGTGATCTTAGATCTCTACATGGATAATATTGTTTCTAAATATTTGGTAGATAAATTGGGTTTGGAAAGAATACCACACCCCACACCCTATTCAGGGACTTGGCTTCAAACAGGTGATTAGGTAACTGTACGTGAGCAATGTAAAGTTGAGTTTCATATAGGAATTTATAAGGATGAAATAGTTTGTGATATTATTCATTTGGATGTATGTAAACTTTTGTTTGGAAGGTTGTGGCATTATAATAGGGTAGAAAAGTATAACACCAAAAATAACACATATGAGTTGAGAAACAATAGGATGAAATATGTATTAATAGCCTTGAAGGATTAGTGCATAGGAACTAAAAGCTTGTTGTTAAGTGAGAAGAAAGAAGTACAACAGTATGAGGAAAAGAAAAATGAGGTAATAATTTTTGAAAAAATGTTGTTTGAAAAACTAGTTGAACAAGAAATGGAAGAATTTTCTTTTGAATTTTCTCAAACTAATGAAAGTAATGGTGACATTGATGTTGAAGTGGGTGATGTTCAAGAAGAAGAAGAAGAGATAGCAAAAGAATTTTTAGAGGACTCAAGGACAGTCCAAAGAGAGAAGATAGTTATGGAGGATAAGGAGATAGCATGGTTCTCGACAGAAAAACCCATAGTTGAGAATGTTGATGTCAAGGAGGCTGAAAGAATGGATGAGCAATTCAGAAATGAAAATGAATGGTTGAGTAAGGTTGAGGTGAAGCCAAATATTTTGGAGAAAAATGAAGAGAAAAGGATGTATGGAAAACAACATAAGGTGGATGAAGAAGTGAAGTATAAAGAAGAACAATATGATTTCTTTAATATGTTTGTTTCATGTGCAAGTAACAAAGACAAAGTGGATGAAAGAGACAATAACTTTACAATTGTAGTCCAAGGTCAAGCTAGAACAAGAACCAAAACAAAAACACATGGATACATTGTACCAAGTTAGCCTTGGCTCAATAAGCATGTTTATGGACCAAAATGCACAAGTTCACTAGTTGATACAAATATATTTGAGATCCAAGAAAAAGGAAACAATGCACACATGCAAAGGAATTGGAAGACAAGAAAGAAGATTCCTATTTGAGGTGGACCTCAAATTTTCTCTTCCTTGGGAGTATGGTGTAGGGGCACCTGAGCCTTGATGTAAAAAGGGGTATAGTGAGTCATTTGGAATGTAATAAGGTCTTGAAGATCATTTCTCATTTTTTTAAGTTGTTTTGAGTCATGTTGAGTCAATTTTGTAAATATGGTAAAAAGTTCCAAAAGGTTGCAAAATGTTGTCATGCAACTTTTGCATTCTTTGCACTTTTTGGGAAGATGAACAGTTGTAATTTGAAAATTTATTAATGTGTGGTTGGAAATAGTTGGGATGGATGTAAAATATATAAATACACCCTCCAAACTCGAATTGGGGGTTGAAGGTATTGTGGTTGAAGATTTGGTAAATGAAAACAAGCATTTTATGTGCATTTTCTCATGTTCAAACCTGTTCTTTCATTTGGTATGAATTGTACAGACCACATATCAACCTAAAACCAATTGGAGTGTGTTGGAACGTGAATATACTTTCATTTTATTTTTGTTTCTTCAATTTTCATTGAGTTATGAGAAACTTATAGAACTTTACCATTTGCAGCCCTAGAAGATTTTTTTCTAAAAGTTGCAGGTTCTAGTAGCAAGTTGTACAAATTGTACCTTTCATATTTTGATCTGAAACAAATTGAAAAAGTCTAGAAATTGAATCTTCTTTCTTTTGCAACCGGTTTGATTGATTTTCATTGGGATTTGTAAAAGTTATAGCATTTTTTGTAACAGCAAGTTTGAATCTGCCCCAGGGTTTCCAGCAGGTGTAATTAATTAATATCTTGACTGCCCACCATGGGAATTTGATGAAAATTGGTGGGAAGGTCTTTTTTATGTTGTCCACAACTCCTCCAAAGGATAGGTCTTAATTCTTTTATTTTTGTTCAAGTTATCCAAACTCTACTTTGCATCAAAGAAAATATGAATTTATATCTAAGAGACCTTCTAGGATGCTAAAATATGAGCTAAATGATCAATGAGAAGAGGGAATTGTTGACCCAACCAAAGATAATAAGGTTCATATTTATAAACATTTGCACCATCCTACATGACTACATACTGAACATTAGAAACATGATTTCTACCAAATTCAATACATTTATTTTTTAATCCCAAGAGATTAGGGAATTCCACACAAAAATATTTATGTTGGTCCTATGTATCATCCCAAAAAAGTTCATCTTTAATAATTTTCTACTATCCAATTTCATATTTTTCCATATTTGAGAACCTCTACCAAAGGTCAATATCCTAGGGATGAAAATATGATTCTCCATATTTAAGTACTTGAACTTAAGAGCTATCTCTCATTAGGATTGCTCCTCCACTCACCATCTCCAACTTACTTTGGCAGCAAGAGATATATTATTCAGGCAAGATATCACACCTAAACCACCTATCTCTCTAGGTTGACAAGACTTCATGATACTATGCTTGTGCATTATGCACAAGACTTCATGATAAATTAAGATAGTGCATTAGCTCAGGGGGAGCAAACAACCACAAAATATTTTAGCTCCCTAGAAAGGATAACATATTGAATTATACGACATGCAAGTTGATTTATAATAATTTTTATAAAAAATATGATAGTTGAACAAGTCATAATCAATGGCTCAAAGCTCTGGAATTAGTGGTTGAAGTGCAAAGGATTATTGAGTGAATTTAGGCTTCTGTGAACCTATAGAGCTCTCCAATCGCTGATATACCTAAGTGAAGGAGCAATAAATACATAAAGTTAAGTTAATTTATGTCTACATAGTATTTTTCGTTCATTTCTAAGTCATTTAATTATAAATTCTTGAGAAAACTGAGCAAAGCAAAAATACAAGGAGAAAAACCCTAGTTCAGTGTGTTTAGTAATATTTTGTAGTATTCAATGTGAGTGGAATCTTTGCTATTGAAAAGTGTAGTTGGAGCTAGTGTGAAACCCTAGAAGAAAGGATCAAAACCCTAGTGCTACAATTAAGAAGAATTTGAGATCGGTACTCTAAAACTTGTTGATATTTCTAAGAAGCCAAGGCCACAATTTAAGAAATATCTATTCAAATCAATGGAGGTAGATAAGGATGGTGCTTTCTCCAAAGTTCCTATAGATGTGGTAAATATAGAAGATGTGAGAATCTATATTCATAGGACCATCAATGAAATTGATCATATGAAGTTTGAATAGCTACGAAAAACCATATTGGATGATATCAGATACAAACTAGAATTTGGAAATGTGGCAGTAAAGGGGTTAGATGTATGGAAGGATTTCCCTAACTTCTGTGATAATATTGAATGGCTAAGAGTTATTCTAAGTTGGATCCATGATGAATTTATTTACTTAGATAAACCCTATCGGATAACAAAAGATATAATTAAGGTTGTCACTGAACTATGTTCCTCTAGTCTAGTACCTATGTTGAAAGCAATAAAGAATGATATGGTTATTGTTCTAATCAAAGAAAAACCAAAAAAGAGAACCCTAAGCGTAAATAAAGTAATTGGTATGGGGTTTAAGTATGTTTTTATGGGAATTGCATACAAGGTATACTTCACAAACAGAGAAGGCTTAACAACTTGTACTGCAATCCACACTACATACCAAATGATGAAGGGAAATATTTTGATCTGTGTGATTTGTTGAGGGAATAATTGTTTGACAACTTCAAGAGAACAAAAGAGACCAAATATAATTTCAAGTATGGGTTTTTTATCATTTGTATAGCATTCTATTTTATGAATGAACTACTAGGGTTTAAGGGAAAAGTGTAAATATATTCTGGTTGTTTCCCAAATCAAATTTCATGTGAGCGGATTTGGAGATAGAAAATCTTGCAATACTATGTATTGGGGATTCTTTAATCATTTGTAATCAAAAATGCAATATATGGATAGAATTCCCTATGATATGGTGAGGAAATATAAGGATAAAATCTCTTTTCTTATTGATAAGGACTATTGTTATATAGAAGCTATGGAACAAGAACTTCTTAGATTCCAAGGTTGCCATATGAGGTCTCACTTGCAAAAAATAAAAGCATATGTTGAAAATTTGTTCAGAAAGCCTAAGGATCCATCAGTAAAAAAATTTGGTACCTATAAGGAGATCATGGGTAAAATGATAAAGAAGAGTGTGGAGGAGCATTTGCAAACATAAAGATAAATTCCATAAGAAATGGGGTATTCTACCAAAATCTACTTTAGAAACCCCTATAGAGGATCCCCAACCCGATCTTACTATTCCACCAGTTGCCCAAGGACCTAGAAGAACTCTCCAGTCCACATCTACTGCTACAATAGCTCCACAACCCTTCGGTTCTACACAAACTACTTCTACTGGAAGAAGAGTTGCATCTAAAACCATAGTGTGGATGAAAACAATAGAGAAGAAGCATGCTAGGCCTAAATAGCTTTCCAAAAGGAAGAAGATTCAGATAGTAGACCTTAAAGAGGAAGGAGAAGAAGCAAAGGAAGTTACCTCTAAATTGAAGAGGAAAGAAAAGAAGACTAAGAAAACTTCTCTAGTGGTACCTCCACATGAGCCTCTCCAATTAGAGGTAATCTTCAACAAGATTGTGCATCATGGTATGCTAAAGTAAATAGTAGAATCCACAAGAGGAGCAAGAAGAGCATGTTGCATGAGATTATGGAAATTCATCTCCTAATTACAATGTTGTTCATAATAGTCCTTCAGGTAATATTGATCAATAGGATCAACATATGGAGCAAGGTACACCAATTTCTGGAGAAAATTTACAATATAATCCAATGACCACTTCATTTGTCTCTCCTATTGACTCCATCAAGGATTTTATGGCACAACAAAAAATAGATTCATCCTGTGGTTTCTCCACAACTGCTACAACTACCAATGTTTGATGGAAAAATTAACTTGTTTGAAATCCCATCTCTGCAAAAATTGTAACCTGGTGACATTTTTCACTCCTCCACAATGGAAGAGATCTTGCAGCAATAGGTGGAAGGTACAAATATTTTTTCAAAGGAAATCAAAATTTTGGAAACTAAAATACCTAGTGCAAAGAAGGAATCCTCTTTGCCACCCACTCAGCATTAAATAAGATAATTAATGGATTTATTCAAAAGACACTCTTCTTATTTAGAGAAGCAATCTAAGATAAAGATAAGCAATAATAGATTGTCTGAAACCTTCAAAAAATGTGCAAGGTATTGAGCACCCAAAATATTGAGAGGGGGAAGGTGAATTAGTATTATTTAAAGCCACTTAAGCATTTAAACATTCATTTCACACATTATATTCAAATTTTAGTAAGGAAAAACCATGAAAACAATCATCAAAACACATAACACATGAACACCATATTTTTATAGGGAAAACCCAAAAAGGGAAAAACCATGGTGAGGATTAGCTCACATATATTATAACTAGTCATAACATATTACAAAAAGGCTCACTACCAAGTGGACTCACTATCCAATGGACTCACTGCCCACATAATGAAAGAAAGATAGAAAAGAGAGGTGGCTCACTGCCAAGATTTGAACTGCTACAAATGCATCTACAATATGTTCAAGATACAATTCCGTTGAAGCTCAAAACACTAAATCAATACACTTCATACTATACAACTTCCACACTTGGCTCTGCTTAGTAATTTTCATCACTCACTTTCTATAGATCACTTCACACACCACATTCATCCATTAAAAAACTAAAAATGATCTTACATATATACCCATTAATTCACAATCACCTACAACATCAATTAGGTTGGCCTAATTAGATGTATCATGCAAAACTATAACCTGTCAGCTTAAGATCAAACATACATCTTTACATGTTAATTAAAAACTTGTAACCCATTTAAATAGGTCGGCATTGACCTATAATATCTCCCACATAACTAATCAACATTTCCCTTAACTCCGCACAACCCCAAACATATTAGGTCAAAAACGTTGGTGAGACAACACCAAAATACATCAACTAATTATACAAAAACTGGCATGCAAACCTCCAAAACATATGCCACTTGGATCCTATAGGTGTTGTAGACATCAATTCGGACACTTAATTTATCCAAATTTACCACTTTTCATCTAAACAACCTCTTATCCAAGTTAATTAAGTAATATTACTATTATTTAATTAATATCCTTAATTCTGTAAATCCCTAAGGTATTTAATTAATAATTAAATACCTTACCCTCCTTAATCCCCTTTTCATCAAATGAATTAAATAAATATTACATTTATTTAATTCTTCACATGTCATTTTCATCTAATCCTAATCAATCTCCTAATCTCTTCATTAAGGATGTGCACATGCCTAATGTTTGATTAGGATGTGTCACATCCTCCAACTTTTGCAAGTTGGCTTCTAATAAACTAAAAATTGTGTTCTGACACAACCAAATAATTAATCAATTTGTTCTTCACCAAAGAAAAAATATGCATCTCTATATTGGATTACCATCACCATGCTCACTCATGCTTCACCACCCAACTGTACATCAATATTCACATCAAACCATAATGTTTACATCAATGACAACACTATATATGCTCATGCTCATGTTGTCAACAGTCAAGTCAATGACAATCTCCTCCAACTTCCAACAATATTCCCCTTTGTCATTGATGGAAACATGAACCAACTCTTCTCCAAACTACTCTTTATATATTCTCCCCCTTTGACACCAAGGGAAAAGGTTTCATACATATTTCATGTTCTTTTCTCCCCATTTGACAATATTTACATAGACGTTCCATTCCTTTTCCTTCTCCCTCTTACATATATACATGACTATACTTACATACTCCCCCTAACATTGTTATCCAACTAAATTGTTCAAAATTATAATTGGTATGCTATCCTCTAATTCCACATATATACAATAGAACCTAAAATGCATAAATAGAAAATAATATGCATAGATCAACCAGAAGAAGTGTATAACACCTGCAATTTTGTAAGGTGTGCTTGCTAGTCCTTTTTTTCATTCTCCCAATGATTCTTGGCCAGCCCAAGCATGTGGTTCACAACCTCAAACTCCATGAGGAATTCTTCTCCTTAATCTGGAGTATTAGGTACTGGATTCATCTTTATTGATTTCTCTACATTGGTCATAGCATTGGATATAGGTGTGAATTTTGCATTCACCAGGTCTTTGAGCTATCCAAACTACACTATGATCTTTTCTCTTTGCTCCTGCAACTGGAAGAATTGTTCATGCAGATTTTCAATTGCTAATCTAGTTGATCCATCTACATCATTCGTCGAATCATAGGTATCAGATACCTTGTCAATTTGTGGGCCCCAATGGAATCCATCTCAACCTTTATGTTCTTTATTGAATTGGGCCACTTCAAGAAAAATTAAAATAGATCCTTGGCCTCATCAACAAAAATTTTCACATCCTTAAGGTTGTTCTATAATTTTCCATATGTAGTGGCACACTTATTTATTATGTTTTCCAACCTTCTATCATTCATCCTCTTATTGATCTCCTCCAAATTTTCTTCAAGACCAGCAAAATATTCTTTGAAAGAATCAAGTAAAAGCTTCAAAATTTGCACACCAAATAAAGAATTAGCAATACTTACTCTGGGAATATTATCTTTTAGCACCTTCATTGCTTCATCTATCAGCTTCACACTCTTCGGATGTGTCTACAAGATCTCCTTTCTAATGGAGGCATGGAATGTATCACCAATTTGTAACTTTTGCATAGGGGACATCTTGTCCACATCTATGTTCCCATGCCACATTATAATTTGTAATAATTGGGTAGAAACAATAGGTTTGAATTATAATTGCAAGTTCAATAAACTCTTCAATGAATCTTCGGAGGTTTCAAAATATTTTCCAACCATTTTCACATTAATTTCATCCTTCTTTTCCTCTACATTTTCCTTTTCACCAATGATGTCTTATGCTTTCTCTTCATTCTTCTCAGCACTGCTAGACTCTTTCTTGAATCCTTCTTCTCATCATCAACTAATTTTTCATTGTTATCTAGAGGAGGCATATTTTTTGTATGTTGTGCCTCATTGATCTCTGGGTTGTCTTGTACAACCTCATCTTCAATATTCTTCACTATTTTCAGAGGAGGGGAGTTATGTCCTATTTGATTATCCTCCTTCTGCAACACTTTAACATTTTATTCTCCAACAATGTTTTCTCCTACCAGAGGAGTGTTACCAATAACATTTCCTTCTTCCACAACCACATTCTCCACTACTAGAGGGGTATCTTTGCTTCTTCCACAACCACATTCTCCACTACCAGAGGGGTATCTTCTTGCTTATTCTCCTTCTCTACATCATGCTTAGGTTGAGCATCTTCTTGTTGTGTATCTTTTGTTATATTAACTTCTAAAACAGAAGCATTATCATGCATTTTCTCTTTAATGTCTATATAATTCCTAGCTCTTTTTCCAAATTGGAAACTTTCTCCATAGATTCATTCATGAGCCTTTCAATATCATTTTTATCTCTGCTCATAAGGGTAGTGACCCTTTTCTTAGTTCTAAACTCTTTATTGTACAATTGAGCTAATTTAGCTTCGTCCTCATCTAAAAAGGTAGCACTAACTTTCTTCAAGGCACATGATCTCAACTTCACATCTTCATTTATTGCCTCTTCTCTTCTTGCAAGCAATGCACTTTTCAAATATTCAATTAATTTTCCTTCAATGCCCTTCATGCTGACATTAAATGTAACTATATATCTAACAATCGCCTCTTCTATTATAGACTTATCAGTGTCATCTACAGTGGTATATAATTCAGCAGTTTGTTCCAACATTTTATACTCAACTATACCATTAAATAATGCATCTAATTCCATAGGGCTATGTTTTCTCACTAGGGAAGACTTATCCTTCTTCTTCTTCTTTGTCTTTTATTTCGAAGCTTTTTCTCCTTTACTAGACTTGGCTTTATTTTCTCTCACTTAAATTTTTAATTCATTTTTCTATCTCTCTTCACTATCATTGTCATCAATATCAACCTTAACCCTTTTTCCACTGGTTTCTACTTGTGATACTCCCTATTTTCTTTTTCTTATGAGAGGTAGTTATTCTTCCTCTTCCTCTTCATCAACACTCGAATTTATTTCTCTTGTCACCTTTACCTTTACTCTGCTCTTTAGTGGGGCGCCTTGTTATTTCACTGGAGAATTCTTTACTTTTACATGCATACTTTGTTGTTTAGTCAGAGTACTAGTTGACTCCTTTCTCTAGGTTCCACTAATAAAGGGCATAGTCCTGGAGGACTTGGGGGAAATTGGAGAGGGGGTGTATGTTCTACCAAATCTTCTTCTGTTGGATGCACCTCTCAGAGAGCCATACATGCTTTTGTATTTCTCCACTTGTTCCTTTGATAGGCCCATCACCTTTACAACCTATGCAATCATCATCTCAACAATTTTCTATATTTGTTTCTCTCTGCTCCATGTGCACAACATTGGACTTCTCCTCATATTTTCCATATCTTCCCTCAGAGGTGTCTCTCGGCTTAATAAATCTATGGTTGTTCAAACCAAAAATTACATCCTCAACAACTTCATATCCCATTTCTGGGATCCAAATAGTTATACGCTCAACAACCTCAATTATGCATGATTCTTTACTCACCATGAAGATAATGCCATTTTTGTAGTTTTGTACTACTCTCTTTAGAATTATTTCTTTGGCTTGCATATTTTCTTGGAAAGTTTTGAAGAATCCCTATAATGCTTTCTTTTGTGTTTTTTCATCACCTAATCTCATCTTGTGGTCTCTGATATGAGATGCCACTGGTCTTTCCTTTAACCACATTATGTTCCTAGTTTTGGGAACCTCATCAAGAAAGTAGAAAATTAAACAAATGATCAAGGTACCAAACTTGAAGGGGTCCCAAGAGTCCTTAGTCTTTTGAAAATTCTCCAAGATTTGTTCCCTTAACAATTCACACAAATCATAATCAACACCTTTCTTTACCATCTCATATGCAATATTGATGGCGGTTGTAGAAACAAAGTTCTCTCTGTTTGTAAAATATATCTTGTACCCTATCATCATTGATGTATATTTTACTATAGGGTATTTTATTTCCTTTACTTTCAAATCTCTCTTGTCATATTTCGCACCTATTAACTCCATTACCATTTCATTAGATTCATCGATTTGAGTGCTAAAACTAGTCTGGTTGAGCATAATCCTGTAACAACCCTAATAGATTCCTTATTAATTATGTGAAGAATATCCAACCACATAAACTTATCATGAATTCTACTTAATGTATATCTAATCCACTCATTCACATAGAAAAATATAGGGGAATTGTTCCAAACGTCAAGCTTCTTCTCTGCCAAACTCTCGAACTCGAGTTTTATTTCAAATTGGTCTACAGTGAGTTAATTATACCACACATCACCAAAATTTGTGTGATTATACTCTTCCAACTTAGCATTCATGTAAACCCTTACATCTTTTTTTTGTATGTAGCAAACCATATGGAATACTTGAGAATACACCATCCAGATCAGCCATCATTGACTTATCAAGGTGTCGTTTGAATTTTGGACAGGATCGGTCCACAACCTCGACAACTTGTGGGGTATACATTTTCAAAACAATGAAATCACTTTGAAATCTTAGGGAAAATAGAAACTATAAATGCCTTTCAAACACCACCAATTATGGTTTCATGCAAAAGAATTTTGTAACACTTCACTTCATTCCTAAGTCACTTCTCTCATCTCCTTGAATGCTTGTTTGCAAATGACTTAGATCAAATGTGAAATAGCTTATAAACCCTTTTGGGATAACCTAATTCACATTGAATTCTTGATTTTAAGTTAGGAAAAAATTTGACAAAACATAACTATAATGCACAATCACCTTCAATTAATCTGTAAGCTTCCACATTTTGATATTTTTCATTGATGTTTTCATCAATAGGTCAAGCATACCAACCTACACCTCATATCCACATATTGAAGGCATCAACACCATATCTTTTGTAGGGGCTTAAATATTGTCTATTAAAACTCCCCCTGAGCCAAAGCTCTTAACTTAGTTTTTGAAGGAAACATATGCACCAGAAGCTAGCATAGACTCATCCTTACCCTCATTCTCCTCTTTATTTTTCCAGATCTTATTCATCTCTTTCTTCATCTCTACAGGATTAGCCTTCTTAACTAGATCATTCTTCTTTACTAAATCAACCTCCACATTCTTACTTTTGCAAAATTTAGCAATGTGTCCTAACTTATTGCATTTGTGACATTTGACATTTTGAACAAGCTTACTTCCACTTACTTTGGATCTACATTGATTAGCTTTATGCCCATATCCATTGCATGTATAATATTAGCCATTGAAAGATTGAAACCTCATGCCATTATTGTAACCATTCATCATTTGATTTCTACATTCACTAGCCTTATGACCAAATCTATTGCATGTAAAACACTGATTGGGAAATAAATGAGCATTTTGATTCATTCTACTTCTACATTTTATAGCCTTATGTCATAACAATAACCATTCAAAGATGGGTACCTTTGTGTATTTGGTTGTCTGATTGGTGGTCTTTGAACTTTCTCCTTTTTCAAACCCTAATCCTTATTTGTTTGTAGAATTATTTTGATTTTCAATCATTTCATTAAGTATTGTAGTGCTCTTCTTGAATTGGTCTTCACGATTCATTGCTTTCTCCAAATCTGATCTCAGAGCCACAACTTCTTCAAGCTTTGAGCATTCTTCAAATTTGATTTTCAATTTGTTAATAAGATTCTATTGTATATATGTGGAAGTTAGAGTATAGCATACCAGTGCAAATTTTGAACAATTTAGTCAGATAGCACTGTTAGGGGGAGTATGTGAGTAAAGTCATGTATATATGTAAGGGGGAGAAGGAAAATGAATAGAAATTCTATGTAAATCTTGTCAAATAAGGAGCAAAGAACAAGAAACAAGAATGTACCCTTTTCCTTTGATGTCAAAAGGGGGAGAAGATTTGGAGAGTAGTTTGGAGAAGAGTTGTTACATTTTTCCATTAATGATAATCTCCCAAAACTTCCAACACAATGGTGCACGAAAAAATAAAATAAAGCATAAAGAATATTCAACAATGTATGGAGGAAGCAAAAGTATTATATGTTTTTTGTTTACAATGGCCTGCAACTACAAAGAACCTCAAGGATCAAATTGATGAAATGGAAGTGCAGATCACAATGTGGCTGCCACATATGATCTAGTGTAGGATAATGATGGTGCCATAAGGCCACAAGTAGAGAAACTATACTCCCACATACAACATGTACAAGATCAAAGGGAGCATATCAAAGGCCAAATTAAACAACTACGGAAAGTAGTGAGCTTAAGGTTATCCTCACTAATTGGGTTTTTGACAGAAGCAAAAAGTGTTGCACAGAAAAATCATGCACCATCTTCTTTGGAAGAAGTAGAAGACATTTATGTGCATCTAGAAATCCAAATCCAAATCTCGGCCTCAGCAAAGAAACAATGGGATATAACTTTGACCAGTTGAAGTCAATTTACAAGAATATACTTCCACCAAATTAAGCGGAGTATGTCTTGATGCAAGACAAAATTTTGTGACAACATTTTTGAATCCAAAGTAGTATGCAGAGGATAATACTATGACAATGTGTGGAATTTTGTATAGACGGGCCACTATACTAATATAAACTAAGAAAACTAAAGAATATAGCCAATTTTTCTACAAGAAAATATTTTTGGATTAACCGGTACTATCTCTCAAGGGGAGTCTACTATTTTTGGTGTGTGCAAAAGAAGGTTGCTAGCCCTTTGCCCTTGATGTCAAAGGGGGAGAGAAAATGGAGCATCTAGTAAGTGTTGTCATCAATGACAAAGTGAGAGATTGTTACAAATGTGTCATCATTGATGTAATGTGTTGTCATTGATTTCAACTTATGTTTCTATTGCAAACACACTAGTGTGTTGTCTTTAATGAAGAGTTGTGATGAAGGGATGTGATGTTGTTAAATCAGTATCATTTGTACATAGTTGTACCTTATCTTCTAAAGTTCATGGATTGATGTCACTTGTCAAAATGACTTGATTGATGTATTGTTACATATGTTTCCTAATGAAATACTTCACATAGAGTATGAAGAAAAATGTATGTCTTCAAAATGTCAAAGGCAAAAAGGATTGCACTACAAAATCTCAGTTAAATGCTCTGCATTTCTTTGTAGATGAAGATGTGGCCTTGTAGTTCAGAGGATAGTTCAATATAACTATGAGGTATGTATGTTCCAAGTTTATGTGCATAACTGTTATCGTAAAGCTTTCTAAAGTTAACAGAACAAGAACAAGTCAAATTCCAGTGAATGGTTGTCTAAGGTAGGATAGAATGTCACCACAAGTTTTACTGCATTATCTTATTTGGCCCTATAGTTTTGGATTTATGTTCATATAGATAATGTGTCTACTCAGTTAAAATTTTATGTGGTATGGTCCATCGCAAATGATTCTATAAGTGACAGTGTGTTGTCTACATTATCAAAATCTAGAAGGTTAGTTAGCTGGTGATTTAATGAATTGCTCCAACAAGTAATTTCTTGAACTAAGTAAAGAGATTATGAGAAGCATATAAATGTTTGGAAAGGCATATAATGTTCATGACATGGTCCGCATGATGTTATTTTTGTCTCTTTGATACCGCTTTTGGTTTGGAACTAATATAAAGAAGACTAAGTGTTTGTTGGGCTGACTTGGTATGTTAAGATGATTATGCCAAGTGTTTGGAAGTGTGCGACATTCTGAAAGATGGAATGTGAAGTGTGATGTATGAGAAAAGGATTTAATGTGTGAATGAGATAATCGCATAAGCTATTTTTATACTGAAATATGGAAAAGATTAGTTCAAGCATAGTAGTTTAGTAGTGTTGTTGCAAAGATAGTGGAAATAGTTGTAATGACAAAAAGGGGTATTTGATGATATTATGGTGCTGCAAAACTTGGTAGAGTGGCCGTGCAAAAGTAAGATAGTATTGTAGTCTATTTTGTGAAATAAATATTTGAATTATATAAGTATCTTTGTACAAAGGTTGTAGCATCGTTTTGTAAGTGTTGTAGCACTTGAGGGAGTTGCAGCTTCCTTTGGATTGTAGCCCATAATTTTTTTGTAAATCTTGTTTTCATTTGTGAGGTTGGATTTGGTCAATAGATCCAAACAACTTGCTCAGCATGGTTTTTCCCTTCTAGGGTTTTCACGTAAATCCGGTGTTGTGGTTGTGTGCTTATGTGTTCTGCTTATAATGTTTTAAATGTTTACATTTGATTAATTGTTGTTGGAAGTGAAGAATTTGTTTAAGTATCGATTCACGCCCCTTCTCAGTACTTCTATGTGTTCAACATTTAATACACAAACAAAAAAACACACCAATAAGAAAAAAATCAATTACTATGTTGCAAAGGTCTTCAAAATAATAGCTAAGATATTGTATCCCCAACAATAACACCATTCTATTGGGTCCTAGAATCACAACTTCATAATCCTAGAGTATTATCCTATCCTTAAGATCAATGGCTTTTCTTCAAGAGGGTAGGCATGGGTTTATCAATAACATATGGATGATTAAATGTCAATTGTTGAAAGTGGATATTCTCACATTTTCTTGGGGATCAACCAAACACAAGAGAGTACTCCTAGAGGTATCCTTAACAAGACATTTATTACATGAACTATGGACTTGTCTAATCTAGCAACAACTATATCCATTGTATGCTTGACCCCAATATTTATCAATAGGCCAAAGATTAACTAATTGCTTGTAATTTTTTTGATTAATTTATAACTACAACATTGTATATGCACCTATATATGATTGTAGTATTATATCCCTACAAGTGAATCCACTTGGAATTTCATACACAAACACGAGGTGTAGACATGCATGGCATGTTTTCTAACAATCTAAGCCATTTCTAGTCATTTAAGATGTTCCTTGAGTAACAATGTTGAATAATGAAAATATCTAAGATCCCTAATCTTCTTGTAAACCACTAAGGATAGAGAGATAATCCATTTGAGAAATATTTAGACCTTTACATATTAGAATGGTGTCTACTCCATTGGATAATAGAGCCATGACTTGAAAAGAAGAAGATGCTACACCTATAGATAAAAATAAAAATAGATGTGCACAAGCATACAAATCAAATATAACACTATGTAAATAGGCATACTTAATAATCTAATCTCTATGCTATAGCTGCCAAAATGAAACATAGGAAAGACAATTACAAAAAAAATTACAATGAATTAGAAGTTGTCACATAGTCATCTAATCCCTATTACATTCACACCAACAAATGTGGCAAGAGAGGATCCACAACTAGATTTGAGCACCCCATAAGTAGTTATAAATTGTCATGGAGACATCACCTTACATGCATTGTGTCCATTTAATAACTTTCCTATGAGATAATATGTATATCATCCCCTTACAAACTAAATTTGCATCACTTGATGCCCTATAACAGTTTGAGGCACTTATGTGGCCAAAAATTTAGCTTAGCAACCAACAATTGTTACAAAAAACTAACCTTACATGCATTGTGACAACCTTGGTTGGGTTTTAAAGGATTATTTTGCAAGTCAAAGCCAATGAATGCACAAAGATGGTAACCAATAATCAAATCATCCTAGATCCATAGTTGGATAACCTAAGATAGTAAAAGATCAGTTCCCTATTTAAACAAGTAGTCTAGCACCCTACACATAGACTAGTGATGGCTAGGTTTCAACCACAACATTCACGTCATCATCTTTATAATCTTCATCATTTGTTGAAATATAATTGTGGTCCATGCCCTTGAGATAAGGAGTGGCATTTAACAAGATGAACATGTTTTGGTACTCCAAGGGGCCAAATCCAACCTTTGATGGTGTCCTAGAGAATTTAGGGGAGTGGATGAGACATTAAGGAGAAATAAAGAGAATGTGAAAAAATTGAAGTGGTAAAGAAGGACAAAAATGGGAAGCTTGTAGGAAAGCCGAAGGTGCAAAAAAAATGTGTACTTGTTAGACTAGTCCCAATAACGGCATCCCTATACTCCCTTGTCTATGGCTCTTAGGATGGGATTGATTTGGCATTCTTGACCCTCTCACTTTGAATCATGGCTTATAATCTTCATTCCAACAAAGAGAAGTTTACATATCATAGATCTCAATTAGAGGATCTCACCAAGCATCAACTTGATGCTTTGAAGCACACACTTACATATCAAAAGAATCAATTACCAACAATTTGAAAAGTTAGTGAGGCCTCATCCCTTTCATGGAGTTGTCTTGATTCTCGCTTATGATAAGAAGCACCAAAAAAAGGTAAAGCTTGCATCTAAGTGGTTTAGTCTCTTCATAATCACCTAGAGTTTAAAGTATGTTGCCTACCATCTCTCACCACCTAAGAGAATTCCCCTTAAAAGACTAGTTAATCAATTCTACCTCAAGACATTTCATTCTTAAGGCCACTTATTTAGCTCTTTAGAATCCATGCCTCTAAAAATATAATAGACGTCTTCTCAACTATTTCTCTCCATTTCTCATATTCACCCAATGTATGTGCTCATGGATTCTTTATTAAACTATTATGTTAACTTTTAGTTTCCTTTCCTAATCACTACTCACATACAAATCACCCCGAAAATCACATTATTCATTATATATATAATTTTATTTTATATATTTGGGGTGTTGGGCATTAGAATTCTGGGCCTGCATGCTGTAATAAATGTAAATTGGCCTTTTAACCCTCTCTGCCCGTATGCCCATACGACAATTGTGACTCGAGCATAGGGCCTATGACCCCCCCTCTGCTCCATAAACTACCCGGACCCAGTTCAGGGATATACCCTACAACTCTAAATCTATATTTCTACTATCTCCCACCCACCAAAACCGACCAAGAGGATTGTGGGCCTGTCGAGATCATTTTGGCATTAAAATTACGCAATTCTGTCATCGGAATTCTAAAATAACCTCCCTCTAAGCTTACAAAGATAAAAATGAGTAAACTACAAGAAGAAAGGCCCACGGACTTGCTCATCGTTGTCACTCCATATGCATATAATGGCTGTGTCGGATAGCTTTAAGCTCAAAGCTCCCCCTTAATAAAAACTGACGGTCCAAATCAGGAAGGAAATGATGGTCCAAATGAGGATGAAAATGATGGTTCAAATGAGGATAGTCCAAATGAGGATGAAAATGATGGTCCCAATGAGGATGAAAATGATGGTTCAAATGAGGATATTTGAAGGTTGGCCTTCCCTCTTAGTTGTAGTGGGGCCCTTTCTAAAGTTTCTCCTCCTCTGCCCTTTTCAAGTTATAAGAAAATTATTTTTAGATGTTTTCCTTATTTTGAATATATTAGTAAGGTCTATTTTTTTTTGAATGAGTAAGCGTTTAGATTATCATTTATGAAATAATATTCCACATTTTCATAATAAAAAATATAGGCGGATAAAGAATTACACCTCTAGAGTTCATATAGGAGTGAAATTTAGAGCATAAAACAAAGAAACAAATACAAAGTTGTTAGGTAGCAATTGCAGTAGCAATGGGGGGGAGGAGGGGCAAAGGGATGAGCGGGGGAGTGGGGGGAGGATCTTGGTCATCCAACTTTAGAGAGTAGGGTTTATATTTGTTGACCCTTTCAAACACTCAAATCCTATTTGCTAACTTATTGTCCTTTGTAGACCTACCAAGAGTCCTTTTGACCCTCTTTAATGTCACCAATTGGTGTTTAGGCCCCCCACCTTGTTTTGCATGGTTGGTCTTTCTTATGTGTTGGTGACACTCCTTCAAGATGCTTCAAGACTTGCAACAAACTAATGCTCCCATATTTACCTCTTCACCATCTCTTATCCCCTTTGGTGAATGTATCATCATCTTAGCCCCTTTAAGGTATCTCACAATCTTTTGTCCCCATTCTCAATCTTGAATAGTTGGTGACACTCAAGGGCATCTTGGTGTTTATGCTTTGACATCCTTGACATTCTTCAACTCCCAATAGTCTTCTCCACCCTCAAGGACATCTTGGTTTCCTAGGAGGCTTGTTTAGCTCCCATTTTGGTTTGTTGGGTAGTTGTTTAGAATCTTGGGAGGTTTTTAACTCCCTTTTTTCCCATTCGATTTACAAGCACCCTTTTTGGTAATTAGGGAAGATAGTTTAGATCCCTTTGGTTTGGACCCTAAGAGGATTTTTAAGCTCATGTGTGTCAATTAATCATCCCTAGTGTTCACCTAATCTCCTACAAAATCCATCGTCTTCACCTTGGCTCTCTTAGGCCCTTATTTAGTGGTTTTTGGTGCCTTAACTTTACCCACTAGGGCTTAGATCCATGGCATGTTTTACAACCCTAATCTTAGTGTTTTTACCAAGATCCTAAAGTCTCTTTTGTGACAAATTTAATATCCCTTGCAAGATAGTTCATCCAAAACCTCCTCACTAGCCTAAATTTCCAATCATTTAATAATTCATGAATTATTAATGATCTTTAGAGCAATGAACTCACCATGGTTTGTTTCTTTCTAACAATTAAGATCAACAGTTATATAATTTTTTGTGTTATTATTAATGTTTTGAAAAACTCTTGAGTTAGGAACCTCCTATGTTTAGTTGTATACCAACTCACTCTTGGTGTTTTCCTAGCTCTTTAATATTTGGGAGGTACATGCTCTAGAGTTGGCCCTCCACTTTCATGAGGCTTGTCTACTCCTCTCTCACTTTATTAACTTTAGAATCACCCACATTCCTCAATTCTATAACACTCAAGTAGACACTTTGGTGAATGGCATATTGGATAACCTTACACTATGAGCATCTCCTCTTTGATGACAATAGAGTAGGAGACCATCATTTTCTATTTCACCCCATTTTGGCCAAGGTAAATGTAAGTACATATGTTGTGACATGATTTTATTCCTTTTAAGATTTATTTTCTTTCTTTAAGGATATTGCTTATGTCTTTCTTTTGTAGGTGTTGGAGTGTTGTATAATCCACTTTATATCATGATTGTCGATTAATGTATCTATTGTTGGTCATCATTGATAAGAGTAGGTATGGCTCCCTCTCCCTTAGTATTGTGTTTCTTTTCTATGTACTTTACATACTTTATCTCTTGTTAAAGTCAAATGGTCATACCTCAAGGGTAAATGTAATATAACAAAACATGAGCCCATGATTATATTGCTAATATTAAAGGCCCTAGTTGGTCAAAATTAACCAAATAATTAAAGTACAACATATGGTAGTACCCTCATTCTACTATGTTTCAAATGTTCCTTTGTCCCATATCTTACTTCATGATCTTACCATAGTATTTTCAAAAATTCATGGTCAAACCATGAAAAAGAGCAAATCTAATTAGAGTTATTTATTGGGGCATTTAATGCACCCAAAATAGTTGCCTCACCTCCTCATTTATAATTGAAAACATGTACAACCCCCCATTCCATTAGACTTCAAAATTACACCCTTATGCTACCAAATTGTATTCAAAGCTCTCACATTATGGTCCCACTTGATCTCCACTCTCTCTTCAACTCATCCCCATGTCCTTCCTAGAGTTGAGTTTTGTAGAAGATTGTGGATTTCTTTTTCTCCCTATGGGTTATACAACCATTCATCTTTCTTTGATGCACATAAACTGATTGAGATCTCTTGCTTGGAAAAAGGTAGTATTTGTCATGTGGTTATGATAGATCCTTCATAGGAAGGATAGTACTTTATTTCTTGCATTAGGAAGAATTCATTTTCTTATATTGATTTTTTTTCTAGTTTATTATTTTTAAGCAAATCATTGTTCCTATTTGTTGGATTTTAATGTTATGTCCTTTTATAACATTTTATTTCAAAATAGAAATTAGAATAGGCTAATCTTGATTGTTAAGAGTGTTTGCTAGCAAAGGAGAATAGTCCTCTTCAAATCAAAATTAAACATTGTATAAGTGATAGGATATGTATAAATGTCCCCACATCTATTTCATTGCACATGATGTGCTAGGGTTTTCCCCTCTACAAATGTCATCTCGTTAAGAGGTGGTTAGGACTAGGCTATCAACTTGGGAGGAGGTTGAGGAAGTTATTGTTTTAGAGGAGTGTTGATATTTAAAGAATGAAAATTAGATGGTTTATTGGACGATGGTGAGACATACAAAGGGATGAGACGAAGGATTTGTTAGCAAATGAAAAAGGAGGATGCTTAGATTTAGTGATAGGACAATTATTGATAAGTTGACCTTCCTTTCAATAATAGAATCAATATTAGGATTATCAAGGTATATCAAGATTGTTCAACTTCAAATTTAGACTAACCAACTATAAAAGTGTCAACAAGTGGGTAGGAAGATCCAATTCCACACACATCCTAGACTACATATATGAAGGCTTACAAACTTGTTCGAACCATGTTTACACCATATAACCCTAGCCAATTGTGCTGCTATATCATTCACAAATTAATGAAAGGCTAAATCCATCAAGTATAATTATACCAATATTTGATTTGGAATAGGAATGACCTTTAGGATAAAACTCAAATTTTCATGTCTGAACGTAGCAAACATGTCCATATATAACCTATGTATATTTCAAGGTTCTTTGGGTATGTTTTGTAGAGTCAAAGATACATGAAATGTAGCCTTTCATCAAACAAGTCTCATAGATTTAGTGCCCTAATCTTTGCTCTCCCAATTGATTTTTGTCCACTTATAAATGTCTTGCTCAAAGGGGGGCCCACAAAGGAAAAACATAATTACAATACACATTATATATTTAAAAATAATGTAATGATGTCATCATGAAGTTGAAGTTCAAATTATTTACCCCATCTAATGCCTCCTTAAAGTCAAAATCTATCAAAGGGTATCCTCTACTATAAATTGGCACTATTGAAGTCAAGGTCATTATCATTGCTTTTTCCAATAACTATTGGTCTTTCTTAGCACATGTTGATTTGGGTGTATGACAAGGAGAGGCATTGTGTTCATGTCTTAATGGATGGGAAATACATTTAAATATAGGGTCTAATTGATGATCAATTATGACCAATGTAGACAACCATGATATTTAGAAATGATAAGGGATTTAAATACAAGAATAGGGTGTGTTCTTTAACTAGGCTTAGAGTGCGATTGATGGTGGGTCATCTCTTTGAATTCTCATTCCTTAAAAAATACAATTGATTTCACGAAGAAACCCTAACCATAAATTTCACTAACGCAATTTTCTTTAAACCTTGAAATATAACACTTTAAAAATGTTGATAAAATGTATAACATATTATATTAAATTGTGTATGAACAATACTCTACAAAAGTATATATGAAAAAAAATCATTCCTTGCAAAACTACCAAATTTTAGCTCTAAATGTTTATAAAATATTCTACACATCTATTGCGAAGTATCACATTTTACTTTTAAAACTTGAGAAAGTATTCTACACCCACATTATATAAATCATGAAATTTAGATAACCATTGATTGTCATAAGTCATAAGTAATTGTGTAACTAGGGTGGCTTTGATTTGTTTTGTGTGATTTTGCATGGCATTGGGGTTTTGTGTTTGGCCTCCTTTTCATATCATTTTAATCAAATAATCTAAGAATTTCACTCTTTTTTTTGTAATTTCATCCTTTAAGTGGATTCTAATATGTTTTTTCTCCTTACCGAACAACAAAAACCTTAACATCCAAGAAAATGAGGAAATATGTCCCCACATAGATGACATGATAATGTCCATAAAAACCCTATTGATATTTGTTTTTTAACATTTTAATTGCTTATTGTGTCTAAATTATTGGTATAGACCACCTTCAATGTAGAAAGGGGAGAACAAACTTTAATGAATAGTGATGTAAACAAACAATGAAAATCACCAAAATATTTTATGTAAGATAGTACATTGCATAAATTTTTAAAAAATTGTAGAGGTATCCTTAACATGAAATTTATCACATGAACTATGGACTTGTCTAATCTAGCAAGAACTGTATCCATTGTATGCTTGACCCCAATATTTATCAATAGGCCAAAGATTAACTAATTGCTTGTAATTGATTTGATTAACTTATAACTACACCCTTGTATATGCACCTAAATATCATTACAATATTATATCCCTACAAGTGAATCCACTTGGAATTTTATACACAAACACAAGGTGTAGACATGCATGACATGATTTTCTAACAATCTAAGTCATTTGTTGTCATTTAAGATGTTCCTTGAATTACAATGTTGAATAATGAAAACATGTAAGACCCCTAATCTTCTTGTAAACTACTAAGGATAGAGAGATAACCCACTTGATAAATATTTGTACCTTTAAATATTAGATTGGTGCCTACTTCATTGGATAATAGAGTCGTGACTTGAAAAGAAGAAGATGATACACCTATAGATAAAAATAGAAATGGATATGCACAACCATACAAATCAAATATAACACTATGCAAATAGACATACTTAATAATATAATCGCAATGTTATAGGTACCAACATGAAATAGAGGAAAGACCATTACAAAAAGGTTTACAATGAATTAGAAGTTGTCACATAGTCATCTAATCCATATTACATTCACACCAACAAATGTGGCAAGAGAGGATCCACAACTAGATTTGAGCACCCCATATGTAGTTACAAATTGTCATGGAGACATCAACTTACATGCATTGTGTCCATTATATAACCTTCCTATGAGTTATAATATGTATCTCATCCCCTTACAAACTAAATATCCATCACTTGATGCCCTATAACAATTAAAAGCACTTATGTGGCCAAAAATTTAGCTTAGCAACTAGCAATTGTTACAAAAGTTTAACCTTACATGCATTGTGACAACCTTGGTTGGGTTTTAAAGGATTATTTTGCAATTCAAAGCCAATGAATGCACCAAGATGGTGACCAATAATCAAATCATCTTAGATCCATAGTTGGATAACCTAGGATAGTAAAATTTCAATTCCCTATTTAAACAAGTAGTCTAGCACCCTACTACACATAGACTAGTGATGGCTAGCTTTCAACCACAACATTCATGTCGATCATCTTTACAATCTTCATCATTTGTTGAAATATAATTGTGGGTCCATGCCCTCGAGATAAGCAATGTCTTTTAACAAGATGAACATGTTTGTGTAGCTCCAAGGGGTCAAATCGAAACTTTAATGACGTCCTAGAGAATTTAGGGGAGTGGATGAGGCATTAAGGAGGAATGAAGGAAATGCAAAAAAAATGAAGTGGTAAAGAAGGACAAAAATGGGTAGCTTGTGGGAAAGTCAAAGGTGCAAAGAAAATGTGTACTTGTTAGACTAATCCCAATAAGGGCATCCCTATACTCCCTTGTCTATGGCTCTTAAAGGATGGGATCAATTTGGCATTCTCGATCCTCTCACTTTGAATCATGGTTTATAATCTTCATTCTAACAAAGAGAAGTTTACATGTCATAGGTTTCAATTAGAGCATCTCACAAAGCATCAACTTGATGCTTTGAAGCACAAACTTACATATCAAAATAATCAATACCAACAATTTGAAAAGTTAGTGAGGCCTCATCCCTTTCATGCAGTTGTCTTAGTTCTTGTTTATGATAAGGAGCACCAAAACAAGGTAAAGCTCATGTCTAAGTGGTTTAATCCCTTAATAATCACCTAGAGTTTAAAGTATATTGCCTATCATCTCTCATCACCTAAGAGAATTCCCCTTAAATGACTAGTTAATCAATTCTACCTCAAGACATTTTATTTTTTGAGGCCACTTATTTAGCTCTTTAGAATACGTGCTTCTAACAATGTAGCATCCATCTTCTCAACTATTTATCTCCATTTCCCATATTCACCCAATATATGTACTCATAAATTCTTTATTAAAATATTTTGTTAACTTTTAGTTTCCTTTCCTAATCACTACTTACGTTCAAATCACCCCAATATTATTCATTTAATAAAAATCATATATATATATATATATAAAAGAATTATGAACGTCCATGCTCCAATAAATTTGACTCGAACATCGGGTCTATGTCCCCCCTCTGCTCCATAAACTACCCGGACCCAGTTCAGGGGCATACCCTTCAACTGTAAATCTATATTTCTACTATCTCCCACCCACCAAAACTGACCAAGAGCATTGTGGGCCTGTCGAGAACATTTTGGCATTAAACTTACGCAATTATGTCATCGGAATTCTAAAATTTAGATTAAAATAACCTCCCTTTAAGCTTACAAAGATTAAAATGAGCAATAAGCGGACTTGCTCATCGTTGTCACTCGATATGCTTATAATGGCTGTGTCGGATTTCTTTAAGTTCAAAGCTTCCCCTTAATAAAAACTGACGGTCCAAATCAGGAAGAAAATGGTGATTCCAATGAGGATGAAAATGATGGTTCAAATGAGGATGAAAATTACCTCTTCATTCTATTTGAAGGTTGGCCTTCCCTCTTAGTTGTAGTGGGCCCTTTCTAAGTTTCTCCTCAGCCCTTTTTCAAGCTATAAGAAAATTATTTTTAGATGTTTTCTTTTTTTTTAATATATTAGTAAGGTCTATTTTTTTGAATGAGTAAGTGTTTAGATTATCATTTATGAAAGAATATTACACATTTTCATAATAAAAAAAGGTAGATGGATAAAGAATCACACCTCTAGAGTTCATATAGGAGTGAAACTCAGAGCATAAAACAAAGAAACAAATACAAAGTTGTTAGGCAACAATTGCAGTAGCAAAAGGGGGGAGGGAGGGCAAAGCGAGGGGAGTGGGGGGAGGATCTTGGTCATCCAACTTTAGAGAGTAGGGTTTATATTTGTTGGCCCTTTCAAACACTCAAAACCCTATATGCTAACTTGTTGTCTCTTTTAGACTTACCAAGAGTCCTTTTGACCCTTTGTTATGTCACCAATTGGTGTTTAGGGCCCCCACCTTTTTTTGTGCGCTTGGCCTTTCTTATGTGTTGGTGACACTCCTTCAAGATGCTTCAAGACTTGCAACAAACTAATGCTCCCATATTTACCTCGTCTCTATCTCCTATCCCCTTTGGTGAATGTCTCATCATCTTAGCCCCTTTATGTTATCTCACAACCTTTTGTCCCAATTCTCACTCTTCAATAGTCAGTGACCCTCAAGGGCATCTTGGTGTTTATATTTTGACATCCTTGACATTCTTCAACTCCCAATAGTCTTCTCCACCCTCAAGGACATCTTGGTTTCCTAGGAGGCTTGTTTAGCTCCGATTTTGGCTTGTTGGGATAGTTGTTTAGAATCTTGGGAGGCTTTTAACACCCTTTTTTCCATTTGATTTACAAGCACCCTTTTTGGCAATTAGGGAAGATAGCTTAGATCTCTTTGGTTTGAACCCTAAGAGGATTTCTAAGCTCATGTATGTCAATTATTATCCCTAATTTTCACCTAATCTCCTACAAAATCCATCCTCTTCACCTTGGCTCTCTTAAGCCCTTATTTAGTGGTTTTTGGTGCCTTCACTTTGCCTACCAAGGCTTAGATCCTTGGCATATTTTACCCATAATCTTAGTGTTTTTCCCAACATCCTAGAGTCTCTTTTATGACAATTTTAATACCCCTCGCAAGATAGTTCATCCAAAACCTCCTCACTAGCCTAAATTTGCAATCATTTAATAATTCAAGAATTATTAGTGATTCTTAGGAAAATGAACTCACCATGGTTGGTTTCTTTCTAATAATTAATACCAAAAATTATATAAATTATTGTGTTACTATTAGTGTTTTGAAAAATTCTTGAGTTAGGAACCTCCTATGTGTAGTTGTATGTAGCAACTCACACTTGGTGTTTTCCTAGCTCTTTAATGTTTGAGAGGTACATGTTCTAGAGTTGGCCCTCCACTTTCATGAGGCTTGTCTACTCCTCTCTCACTTTGTTGACTTTAGAATCACCCACATTCCTCAATTCTAAAACACTCAAGTAGACACTTTGGTGAATGAAAAATTGGATAACCTTACACAATGAGCATCTCCTCTTTGATGGCAATATAGTAGGAGACCATCCTTTTGTATTTTCACCCCATTTTGGCCAAGGTAATTGCAAGTACATACATTGTGACATGATTTTATTTCTTTTAAGATTCATTTTCTTTCTTTGAGGGTATTGCTTATGTATTTTCTTTTACAAGTGTTGGAGTGTTGTACAATCCACTTTCTATCATGATTGTGGATTAATGAATCTATTGTTGGTCATCATTTATAAGTTTAGGTATGGATCCATCTCCCTTAGTATTGTGTTTCTTGTCTAGTTCTACATACTTTATCCTTTGTTATAGTTGAATGGTCATACCTCAAGGGTAAATGTGATACTACAAAACATGAGCCCATGATTATATTACTAATATTAAAGGCCCTAGTTGGTCAAAATTAACCAAATAATTAAAGTACAACATCTTGTAATACCCTTAAGTTAGTTATACCCTCATTCTACTCCACTCAAATGTTCATTGGCCCCATAGCTTTCTTCATGATCATACCACATGCTTTTCAAAAATTCAAGATCAAACCATGAAAATTCTTGCATCTAATTAGATTTATCTATTGGGGCATTTAATGCACCCAAAATAGTTGCCTCAACTCCTTGTCTATCATAAAAAAACATGTACAACTGCCCATTTCATATAAGATTTCAAAATTACACCCTTATGCTACCAAATTGTATTTAAAGCACTCACATTATGGTTGCACTTGCTCTCCAATCTCTCTTCGACTCATCCTATGTCCTTCCTAGAGTTGGGTTTTGTAGAAGATTTTAGATTGCTTCGTCTCCCTATGGGTTATACAATCATTCCTCTTTCTTCCATACACAAATTGATTGAGATCTCTTGCTTGGGCAAAGGCAGTATTTTTCATGTAGTTATAAAAAATCCTTCATAGGAAGGATAATAATTTATTTCTTACATTAGGAAGAATTTATTTTCCTATATTGATTTTTTTTTCTAGTTTATTATTTTTAAGCAAATCATTGTTCTTGGTTCTTGGATTTGAATGTTATATCATTTTATAATGTTTTATTTCAAAATGGCAATTAGAATAGGCTAATCTTGATTGTTAAGAGTGAATGCTAGCAAACTAGAATAGTCCTCTTCTACTCAAAATTAAACATTATGTTGGTGATATGATCTATCTAATTATCCCCACATATATTTCATTGCACATCATGTGTTAGGGTTTTCCCCTCTACAAATGACATCTCATTAAGAGGTAGTCAGGACTAGGGTGTCAACTTGGGAGGAGGCTACTATTTTGTAGGAGTGTAGTTATTTAAAGAATGAAAAGTAGATGGTCTATGGGAGGATGGTGAGGTGTACGAATGGATGGGACAAAGGGTTTGTAAGCAAATGAAAAGGGATGATTCTTAAGTTTATGAATAGGGAAATTGTTGATAAGATGTCCTTCCTTTCAATAATAGAATCAACATTAGGATTATCAAGGTATATCAACATTGTTCAACTTCAAATTTAGACTAACCAAATTAACAGTGTCAACAAGTGGTTAGGTAGATCCAATTCCACACACATCCTAGACTACACATGGAGGCTTGCAAACATGTTTGAACTATGTTTACACCATATAACCCTACCTAATTGTGTTGCTATATCATCCAAAAATGAATGAAAGGATAAATCCATAAAAGATAATTGTACCAATATGATATTTGGAATAGGAATAACCTTTAGGATGGAACTCAAAGTTTCATGCCTCAAGGTAGAAAACATGTCCATATATAACCTATGTGCCATATTGTAAGGTTCTTTGGGTACATTTTGTAGAGTGAAAGATACATGAAATGTATCCTTTCATGAAACCTCTCATAGATTCAATGCCCTAATCTTGGCTTTCCCAATTGGTTTTTGTCCACTTATAAATTTCTTGCTCAATGGGGGCCGCACAAAGGAAAAACATAATTACAATACACATTTTATATTTAGAAATAATGTAATGGTGTCTTCATGAATTTGAAATTCAAACTATTTACCCCATCATATGCCTCCTTGAAGTCAAAATCTATCAAAGTCATTATCAAAATCTACTATAAATTGGCAATGTTGAATTCAAGGTCATTATCATTTCCTTTACCAAGAACTGTTGGTGTAGACATGGAAAATATACCAATCACACTTGATCCTAATTTTACTAACACCAGTTCATCCTGAATCATCTCTTTGCTAATCATTTAATTAAATAATATCTATTTAATTAAATTCATCACATTTCATCTCTTAATTAAATAAATCAATTTTATCTGATCAAGTCATCATCTCCTATTAATTAAATAAATCATTTTTTATTTAATTAATCATATAGTCCCTCTTTTAATTAAATAATTCATTTTATTTAATTAATCTCTAAAGTCATTCCATTAAATTAAATAAATTAATCTTTATTTGATTTAATCTAACACCATCTTCTTTAATTAAATAAATCAAAATCTTTATTTAATTAAGTCTAAATCATTTTCCTCTCATTTTGATTTATTTCAATCCAAAAATCTAAATCAAATGGTCAAATCAGCTAATCCCTCATTAAATTAATCAAATCCTGATTAATTTAATCCTAATCCATCAAATCCTCTAGCTTTTGCCACTTGCTCATGAAAATCAATTTATCAATTTATTAAATCATCTATTTTCTTTCAAAAAGGCATCAATGGTTGGAATATTCTCCAAATTTGAAAAATCCTTCTAAAAGGGTTTGTACATCCAACAAAGCATTTAAAATCTCTTACATGTCCTTTCTTGAGCCATGTGGCATTAACTTCACCTTTCACCTCATCCTTCAAGCCATATTTTGAATTTGAATCTACCCCCTCTTTGCACATTCTCCAAAATGTGCTCAAACTTCCTCCATTCACATCTTGACAAGTGGCACTTGCCCATTGGATGTTGAATGATCCCACATTGCTTCATTTTGATCATTCCTCCATCTTGTCTTTCTATAAATAGAAGGTTTTCCTTTGTATTTTGATCATCCACAAGCATCCACAATTTGAGCAAACTTACTATACTCATTTGCATCTTCAAGCATTAACATTTTCATCAATTTCATCAAGGCATAGTTAGGTTATTGCAGGTTTTCTCCATGGAGTTCATTTGAAGCAATCACCAAGTGGATCAATCATCACCAAATCATCAAAAGTTTGCATAGGAGTTGGGAAAGGGCCAATTTCCGCATCAAATTGGCACCAACTCCCCCATAAGATCAAGAGTTTTCATGATTTTAATAGGATTTGATTTATCTCCTTGCTTTTTCATTGTGTTCTTGCTTTTATTCCTATTTTGAGCTTTGCTAATGGATTTTATGGGGAACTTTGATCTTAGCTTGCATTTGAATCTTCTAATGTGTTTGTTTGTTGTGTTTTGCAGGTATTAGGATCTTGGTTCTACAGTTGGTATTTCTTAGCACATGTTAATTTGGGAGTATGACGAGGAGAGGGCATTGTGTTTATATCTAAATGGGTAGGAAATACATTTAAATAAGGGGTCTAATTGATTATCATATATGACCAACGTAGACAACCATGGTATTTAGAAATGGTAAGGGCTTCAAATATAGGAATAGGGCTTGTGCTTTGACTAGGCATAGAGGGTGATTGATGGTGGACCATCTCTTTGAATTCTCATTCCTTAAAAAATAAAATTGATTTCACAAGAAATATTAATCATAAATATGACTAATACAACTTTCTTTAAACCTTGAAATGTAACACTTTAAAAAAATTGATAAAATATTCAACATATTATACTAAATTATATATGAACAATACTTTACTAAAAATATATATATGAAAAAACTATACATTAATTCTACATTTTAAGATATGCATCTCTTTCCAAACTACCAAATTTTAGTTCTAAATGTTTATAAAATATTTTACACATCTATTGTCAAGTGCCACATTTTACTTTTAAACCTTGAGAAAGTATTGTACACCCACATTATATAAATCCCAAATTTAGATAACCATTGATTTTCATAACTAAATGTGTAAACTAAGGTAGCTTTGATTTGTTTTGTGTGATTCTACATGGCTTTGGGGTTTTGTGTTTGGCCTTCTTTTCATACCATCTTAATCGAATACTCTAAGAATTTCCACATTATTTTTTTCCTGTATTTCCATCCTTTAAGTGGATTAAGACTTTGTATATGTTTTTTAACTTACCTTTTATTTTATTAGGAACAACAAAAAACCATAACATCCAAGAAAATGAGGAAATATGTCCCCAAATAGATGACAAGATAATGGCCATAAACACCTTGTTGATATTTGTTTTTATATAGATTGTGTCTATCAATACCATGAAAATTACATTCTAATTGCTTATTGTGTCTAAATTCTTGGTACAAACCACCATCAGTGTAGAAAGAGGAGAACAAACATTAATGAATAGTGATGTAAACAAAAAAATCAAATCACCAAAATGTTTTATGTAAGATAGTACACTACATAAATCTTTAGAAAATCGTACCCATGTTCACCAAAATTTTATGGCCAATTACTTAAAAAGAGTAAGTGATATGCATTACATTACTCTACTCAAAAAATCCCTTTGAAAGAAAGAAGTTATTGACAAGCAAAATGTTGAGACAAGAATTTTTTTTTAAAAAATTATGAGAAAAAATATACCAAGATCCCTTTTCTAAAATATTCCTAGGAAATTAATTCATTTGCAATCTCATAGGTATTTCTCATCTAATTGCATCCTTATTGTAATATATAAAATCTTACTGAATTGCACAGGAAACAAAGTGTATCATAGACAAAGCAACCATTCACGTCATAAAGAGGAAAAGAAGCCCATAATAACAATAGTACAAAGTAAAATAACACCAAGAAAAAGCTCACACAATAAAATTTTGAGCTTGAAGGGGAGCCATGTGAAGCTCATGTTCCTCATTATGGTGATGAATGATCCTTCTAGGCATGACTACTGGATGCACCACCTAATTTCCAAGCACTAATGTATTACACATAAATCGTCCTTTAGACTCCAAGGACATTACCATCTTCTATAGATGAAACCCTCACCTCTTATGCATACTTGTTTTTCATAGAAGTACTATTGCACTCAATAGTGCATGCATCAAGCTTATACAATGTGCCATATCTAACACCTCTAGCAATCACCATAGCACCTCTAACTATCTTGCATCTTGCATCTTGCATCAAAAAATACTACTTACACATCTGCATCTATTAGTTTGCTCACAGATAACATATTTTGTGCTAATCCAAGGATATTCAAAACACCATTAATCTTTTTTATTCTACCATCAAGAAACCTGATTCTAACTTTACCATGACCAACAATATTTAAATAAGAATCATCACCCAAGTACACCTTACCTCCATCAGATTCTTCATATTCAGAAAACCAATCTCTATTAAAGGTCTATAGAAAGATGCATCTGAGTCAATTAACCATGCATCATTACCTGCACGAGTTTCCAAAGCTACAATGAATGCATCACCATCTTCCTTCTTCAACTTAGAATTAGAATCAAATATCTTCTTTTTCTTCTTCTTTTATTCTTTGCAGTCCTTACGAATATGTCTAGGCTTACCACAATTGTAGCAAATAAATTTGGACTTTTCAAGAAATTTGGATCTCCCCTTGGACTTGGATTTATCACGCTTCTCATTCTTCTTTCCTTTTTCCTTAGGTCTTCCATGGAAATTTAGGGCCTCCTTGGCACTAATGGATACCTTCCTCCCCATCTCTTCAAAAAGCAAAGAACCCGCCACATCTTCAGTCTTAAATATAAAAAAAGTACTCCCAATAGCCATTAAAAGAGAATCCCACGAATCAGGAAAAGAACAAAGTAGGATCTGACATTTCTCCTCCTCATCCATTTTGACACCAACTAATGTCAATTGAGCCACCAACATATTGAATGCTTATAGGTGGTTTGTAATTCGTCCACCCTCTTCCATTCTCAAGGAATATAATTTCTTCTACAATAAAATCATGTTCACTAAATATTTGGCTTGATACATCTCACCAAGTTTCTTCCATAGTTTCTATGCAGAGGTCTCTTCATGGAAATTGATTAAAATAGAGCCTATCAAGCACAATTTGATTAAACCCTTAGCTTTATGGTCCATAAAATCATATTGAGTAGCCAAAGTAGGATCTACAGGCCTTGAAACATTCTCATCAACATCCCACAAATCTTGATCTATCAATAGATCCTCCATCTTCAACTTCTATATTTCAAAATTAGTTTCAAAAAAATTATCCACCTCTATTCTCACCGATGACTTTCCATCTGAAAATTCATGTAACAAGATCACAAAGTATCTTCTGCACAATCTCCCAATCGAATTTGGATTAGTTCAAAAAACCCAACAACCCACAACTGAAACCCAAGGTGATGAGGCTCTGATACCACTTGTAAGAAAGCTAAGGTAGCAGAACAACTTCCTACACTAATCTTGAGAGGAGGATAATGCAAAATTTTATAGATCTTTACAATAGTTACATAAATATAAACATAAATATCATGCATACCAGAACAAAGTGATTTACATGGGGAAAACCCTTTTAGGAGAAAAACCCCACACTCCAAAAGCCACCCAATATATTATTCAAAAATCATAAAGATTACAATATACTTGCAAAGCAAGCTTCTCACAGGAGTATCACCAACTAGAGATCTAGAGGCAACATGACTATTATCAGACTCTCAAAATACATCACAATACACAGTCGTAATACAACGCCCTCATAAAATAGGGTCTCCTTCTAGGGGAAGTCAAGCCAACAAATATCAATTGTCAGATATGAGACATAATGATGAATGGTCTAGATTTACAATAATAAAATATACATAAAATTTGGCTTTAAGGGGTGTTGACCCTGAACCCCTGTTGGGGGGATGATCCCCCTAGACCCCTCGCAGGGGAGTACCCCCTGCTCCCCCCCCCTCACGCTTACCTATCAATATTACCTTATGTAATTGCAAGGTTGAGATACAATTTACCAATATATTTTAATTTGGACTCAATCATTATGATCTTATTTTCAATTTCTTTGTGTTGCCTAACAATTTCATCATGTTTTTCCATGGATTCTTGTAATATTGTACATGGGTTCACATAAGATGCATGGGTACTTGAATAGCATGCATAGGCATCACTAGAGTGTTCATGGTCACTTTTTTTATCATAATATCTAGGACTTCAAACATAAGAAGGTGCATATTGAATAGCACTAGAGTGATTATTATCAAACCAAGAAGCCATGACTAGAACATCCTAGATCATATAGGAAAAAAATTGGTGTTTTATAATTGTGTTTCTTTACCATGAAAGAAACTTAGTCCCAACAAGGATGAAGGAAAAAATTGTACCTTTGTTACCAATTACTATAAGCTTACTATGTGCTCTTAGTGCACCAACAACAAATAGATATTAGTATCAAAAAACTTGGTTCTAGAAAATAGAGTTGCCACCTCTTCCAAAAGAGGAAATCCTTGAAGTGCACTTGACCTCCAAGGAAAAAAACTAATCTAGGTTTAGCTCACCACCAAAGCATTCATTTCATCCAAAACCCACAATTGTCTTCCCAATAACAACACCATTTTGTTCAAATGAGTTGATGGACTACCAATTCAATACATAAATAAAAGAACATAACTACAAAAAAAGTTCAACGACTATTTCCAAAGGCCTTCAAAATAAGAACCAAGATATCACATCCCTAGTAACAACACCATTATATTGGGTCTTAAAATTGCAACTTCATAATCCTAGAGTATTATCCTATCCTCAAGACTAGGGACTTGCCTTGAAGAGGGTAGACATGAGTTTATCAATAGCTTATGGATGATTAAATGCCTATTTTTGAGAGTGGGTATTCTCTCCTTCAATTTGGGCTCAACCGAACTTAAAAGAGTGCTCCCAAAGGTACCCTTAACAATACATTTATCACATGAACTATGGACATGACTAATCTACCAATAACTACACCCGTTATATGCTTAACCCCAATATTTATCACTAAGCCAAAGATTGACTAATTGATTGTTAATTTTTTGATTAAGTGATAATCACACTCTTGTATATGCGCATAAAGATGACTGTAGTAATATATCCCTAAAAGAAAATCCACTTGGCACTTCAAACACAAACACAAGGTGTAGGCATGCATGACATGATTCTCCAATAATCTAGGTTGTTTGTAGTCACTTAAGATGTTCCATGAGTTATAATGTTGAATAATGAAAACATATGACGCCTAATGTACTTGTAAATGCTAAGGATAGAGAGATAATCCACTTGAGAAATATTTGGACCTTCACCAATCAAATTGGTGCCTACTATGTTTAGTAATAGAGTCATGACTTGCAAAGAAGAGGATACACCTATAAAGAAAAAGAGAACTAGATGTGCATAGGTATACAAATCAAATATAACACTAATGCAAATAGACATAGTTAATAATCCAATCTCAATGTTGCAACTATCAACATGAAACAAAGGAAAGACCGTTACAAAAAAGTTTGCAATGAATTAGAAATTGTCACGCATTCATCAAATCCATATTAAATTCATGCCAACAAATATGGCAAGAGAGGATCCACAAATAGATTTGAGCACCCTCTAAGTAGTTACAAATTATCATGGAGACATCCACTTACATTCATTGCACCCATTGCATAACCTTCCTAAGAGTTATAATATGCATTTTGTCTCCTTACAAATAAAATTTGTATCACTTGATGCCCTATAACAATTTGAGACACTTATATGGAAAAAAATTAGCTTAACAAGCAACAATTTTTACAAAAAGAAACCTTGCATGCACTCTAGCAACCTTGGCAGGATTTCAAAAGATTCTTTTGCAAGTCAAAGCCAATCAATGTACCAACATACCAATAATCAAATCATTCTAGGATCCATTGTTGATTGTTGGATCCAATAATCAATCCTATATTTAAACAAGTAATTTGGCACCTTGCACATAGACTAGTAGTGGCTTTTTAAGCACAACATTCATGCCAATTATCTTTACCTTCATCCTTTGTTGAAATATAATTATGGATCCAATCCCTTGAGATAAGCAATGACATTTTAGCAAGAATGAGCTTGCTTGTGTGGATCCAAGGGGTCAAATCCAAACATTAATGGAATCCTAGAGAATTTAGGGGAGTGGATGAGCCATGCAAGAGGAATGAAGGAAATGTGAGAAAATAAAAGTGCTAAAGGACAAAAATGGGAAGCTTGTGGAAATCCAAAGGTGTAAAAAACTTGCACTTGTTACATTGGGTCCCAATGGGGTAACCCTATACTCCCTTGTCTATGGTTCCTATGATGGGATTCATCTAGTATTCTTGATCCTTTCACTTTAGGTCATGATTTATAATCTTAATTTCTAACAAAGAAGAGTATGCATGTCATAGGTCTCGATTAAAGCAACTCACAAAGCATCAAGTTGATGCTTTGAAGCACAAGCTCACATACCAAAAGAATCAATAACAACAATTTGAAAAGTTAGTGAGACCTCATCCCTTTCATGTAATTGTCTTAGACCTCATTTATAATAAGGAGCACCCAAAAGAGGTAAATCTTACATCTAAGTGGTTTAGTCCCTTCATAAACACCTAGAGTTTAGAGTATGGTGCCTATCTCCTAAGGGAATTCCCCTTAAATGACCAGTTAATAAGTTCTAGCTTAAAGACATTTATTCTCGAGACCACTAACTCTCTATGCCCGTATGCCCATACAACGATTGTGTCTCAAGCGTAGGTCCTATGTCCCCCCCTGTGCTCCATAAACTACCCGGACCCAGTTCAGCGGTATCCCCACCCAGCAAAAGCGAACAAGAGGATCGTGGGCCTGTCGAGATCATTTTGGCATGAAAATTACGCAATTATGTCATTGGAATTGTAAATTTTAGATTAAAATAAGCTCCCTCTAAGCTTATAGAGATAAAAATGAGTAATCTACAAGAAGATAGGTCCACGGACTTCTCATTGCTGTCACTCGATATGCTTTATAGTGGCTGTGTCGGATTGCTTTAAGCTCGAAGCTCCCCTTAAATAAAAATTGACGGTTCAAATAATGAAGAAAATGAGGATGAAAATGATGGTTCAAATGAGGATGAAAATCATCTTCATTCTATGTGTTGTCATTCCCTCTTAATTGTAGTGGGGCCCTCTCTTTTAAGTTCATATGAAAATAATCTTACATATACTTGTAAAAAAGGTGGGTGCACAAAGAATCACACTTCTATTTAGTTCATATGGGAGTGAAGTCCATAGCATAAAACAAAGAAATAAATACAATTTTGTTAAGTAACAATTGTAGTAGCAAATGGGGGAGGAGGATCTTGGTCATCCAACTTTAGATAGTAGTGTTTACATTTGTTGGCCCTTTCAAACTCTCAAAACCCTATTTGCTAACTCGTTGTCCCTTTTAGACTTACCAAGTGTCCTTTTGACCCTCTTTTTATGTCACCAATTGGTTTTTAGGCCCCCCACCTTGTTTTGCATGCTTGGCCTTTCTTATGTGTTGGTGACACTCCTTCAAGATGCTTCAAGACTTGCAACAAACTAATGCTCCCGTATTTACCTCTTCACTATCTCCTATCCCCTTTAGTGAATTTCTCATCATCTTAGCCCCTTTATGTTATCTCACAACCTTTTGTCCCCATTCTCACTCTTGAATAGTGAGTGACCCTCAAGGGCATCTTGGTGTTTATGTTTTGACATCCTTGATATTCCTAGACTCCCAATAATCTTCTCCACCATCAAAGACATCTTGGTTTCCTAGGAGGCTTTTTTAGCTTCCATTTTGGTTTGTTGTGGTATTTGTTTAGAATCTTGGGAGGTTTTTAACTCCCTTTTCTCCATTTGATTTACAAGCACCCTTTTTGGCAATTAGGGAAGCTAGTTTAGATCCTTTTTTTTTTAACCCTAAGAGGATTTCTAAGCTCATGTGTGTCAATTATCCATTCCTAATGTTCACCTCATCTCCTATAAAATCCGTCCTCTTCACCTTGGCTCTCTTAGGCCCTTGTTTAGTAGTTTTGGTGCCTTCACTTTACCCACTAGGGCTTAGATCCTTGGCATGTTTTACAACCCTAATCTTAGTGTTTTTACCAAGATCCTAGAGTCTCTTTTGTGACAACTTTAATATCCCTTGCAAGATAGTTCATCCAAAACCTCCTCACTAACCTAAATTTGCAATCATTTAACAATTCATGAATTATTAAAGATCCTTAGAGCAATGAACTCACCATGGTTGGTTTCTTTCTAACAATTAAGACCAACAGTTATATAAATTATTGTGCTATTATTAGTGTTTTGACAAACTCTTGAGTTAGGAACCTCCTATGTTTAGTTGTATACCAACTCAATCTTGGTGTTTTCCTAGCTCTTTAATATTTGGGAGGTACATGTTCTAGAGTTGGCCCTCCACTTTAATGAGGCTTTTCTACTCCTCTCTCACATTGTTGACTTTAGAATCACCCACATTCCTCAATTCTATAACACTCAAGTAGACACTTTGGTGAATGGCGTATTGGATAACCTTACACTATGAACATCTTCTCTTTGATGACAATAGAGTAGGAGACCATCCTTTTATACTTTCACCCCATTTTGGCCAAGGTAAGTGTAAGTATGGATGTTGTGACATTATTTTATTTCTCTTAAGACTTATTTTATTTCTTTAAGGATATTGCTTATGTCTTGCTTTTGTAGGTGTTGGAGTGTTGTATAATCCACTTTATATCATGATTATGGATCAATGTATCTATTGTTGGTCATCATTGATAAGAGTAGGTATGGCTCCCTCTCCCTTAGTATTGTGTTTCTTCTCTAAGTACTTTACATACTTCATCCTTGTTATAATCGAATGGTCATACCCCAAGGGTAAATGTGATATCACAAAACATGAGCCCATGATTATATTGCTAATATTAAAAGCCCTAATTGGTCAAAATTAACCAAATAATTAAAGTACAATATATTGTAGTACCTTTAAGTTAGCTAGACCCTCATTCTACTCCATTTCAAATGTTCCTTGGTCCCATAGCTTGCTTCATGATCTTACCATAGGATTTTCAAAAATTCATGGTCAAACCATGAAAATTCTTTCAAGTCTAATTAGAGTAATCTATTGGGGCATTTAATGCACCCAAAATAGTTGCCTCGCCTCCTCGCCTATCATTAAAAACATGTACAAACCCCCATTCCATAAAACTTCAAAATTATAGCCTTATGCTACCAAATTATATTCAAATCTCTCACATTATGGTCCCACTTGATCTCCACTCCCTCTTCAACTCATTTTCATGTCCTTCCTAGAGTTGAGTTTTGTGGAAGATTGTGGATTTCTTTTCCTCCCTATGGGTTATACAAGCATTCCTCTTTCTTCCATACACTTAAACTGATTGAGATCTCTTGCTTGGAAAAAGGTAGTATTTGTCATGTGGTTATGACAGATCCTTCATAGGAAGGATAATAGTTTCTTGCATTAGGAAGAATTGTTTTTCTTATATTGATTTTTATTTCTAGTTTATTATTTTTAAGCAAATCATTATTCCTATTTGTTGGATTTTAATATTATGTCCTTTTATAACATTTTATTTCAAAATGGAAATTAGAATAGGCTAATCTTGATTGTTAAGAGTGTCTACTAGCAAACAAGAATAGTCCTCTTCAACTCAAAATTAAACATTGTGTTGGTGATGGGATATGTCTAAATATCCCCACATCTATTTCATTGCACACGATGTGCTAAGGTTTTCCCCTCTACAAATGGCATCTCATTAAGAGGTGGTTAGGACTAGGGTGTCAACGTGGGAGGAGGTTGAGGAGGTTATTGTTTTAGAGGAGTGTTGAAATTTAAAGAATGAAAAGTAGATGGTTTTACTAGAGGATGGTGAGACATACAAAGGGATGAGACAAAGGATTTGTAACTAGCAAGTGAAAAGGGAGGATGCTTAGGTTTATAAATAGGGAAATTGTTGATAATATGTCCTTCCTTTCAATAATAGAATCAATATTACGTTCATCAAGGTATATCAAGATTGTTCAACTTCAAATCTAGACTAGCCAACTTAACAGTGTCAACAAGTTGTTAGGTAGATCCAATTCCACACACATGGACTAGACTAAATATAAAGGCTTGCAAACATGTTTGAACTATAATTACACCTTATAAACCTAGCCAATTGTGTTGCTATATCATTCAAAAATTAATGAAAGGCTAAATCCATCAACGATATTAATTATACCAATATGAGATTTGGAATAGTAATAACCTTTAGGATGGAGCTCAAATTTTCACGTCTGAAGGTAGCAAACATGTCCATATATAACCTATCTGCTATATTGCAAGGTTCTTTGGGTATATTTTGTAGAGTGAAAGATACATGAAATGTAGCCTTTCATCAAACCTCTCATAGATTCAATGCCCTAATCTTGGCTCTCCCAATTGGCGCTCAAAGGAGGCCCCACAAAGGAAAAATATAATTACAATACACATTTTATATTTAAAAATAATGTAATGTTATCATCAAGAAGTTGAAGTTCAAATTATTTACCCTATCTAATGCCTCCTTAAAGTCAAAATCTATTGAAGGGTGTCCTCTACTATAAATTGGCACTGTTGAAGTCAAGGTCATTATCATTGCTTTTACCAATAACTATTGGTCTTTCTTAGCACATGTTGATTTGGGTGTATGACGAGGAGAGGGCATTGTGTTCATATCTAAATGGATGGGAAATACATTTAAATAAGGGGTCTAATTAATGATCAAATATGACCAATGTAGACAACCATGATATTTAGAAATGATAAGAACTTCAAATACAAAAATAAGGCTTCTGTGGTGATTGATGGTAGACCTCTCTTTGAATTCCCATTCCTTAAAAAATAAAATTGATTTCAAAAAGAAACCTTAACCATAAATTTTACTAATACACTTTTCTATAAACCTTGAAATATAACACTTTAAAAATGTTGATAAAATATACAACATATTATATTAAATTGTATATGCACAATACTCTACTAAAAAAAATATATGAAAAAAATTGGATTCCTTGCCAAACTACCAAATTGCTCTAAATGTTCATAAAATATTCTACACATCTATTACGAAGTGCCACATTTTACTTTTAAAACTTGAGAAAGTATTCTACACCCACATTATATAAATCCCAAAATTTAGATAACCTTTGATTGTCATAAGTCATAACTAATTGTGTAACTAAGATGGCTTTGATTTGTGTTGTGTGGTTCTGCATGGCATTGGGGTTTTGTGGTTGGCCTTCTTTTCATACCATCTTAATCGAATAGTCTAAGAATTTCCACATTATTTTTTTCTGTAATGCCATCCTTTAAGTGGATTAAGGCTTTAAATATGTTTTTTAACTTACCTTTTTGTTTTATTAGGAACAACAAAAACCCATAACATTCAAGAAAACGAGGAAATATGTCCCCAAATAGATGACAGGATAATGACCATAAAAACCCTGTTGATATTTGTTTTTTAACATTTTAATTGCTTTTGTGTCTAAATTCTTGGTATAGACCACCACAAGTGTAGAAAGAGGAGAAACATACTTTAATGAACGGTGATGTACACAAACAATGATAATCACCAAAATGTTATATGTAAGATAGTGCAGTGCAGAAATTTTTTAAAACTTGTACCCATGTTCACCAAAATTCTTTGGCCAATTACTTAAAAAAAGTTAAGTGATGTGCATTACAGTACTGTACTAAAAACAAATCCCTTTGAAAGAATGAAGCCATAGGAAAGTAAAATGTTGAGACAAGAAGTAAGAAAAAAACTATGGGAAAAAATATACCAAGATCCCTCTTTAAAAATATTCCTGGGAAATTCATTCATTTACAATCTCATAGGCATTGCTCATCTAATTGCAGCCTTATTGTAATATAGCAAATCTTACTGAACTGCACAGGAAACGAAGTGTATCATAGACAAAACAACCATTCATATCAGAGAAAGGAAAAGAATCTCATAATAACAATAGTGCAAAGCAGAAAAACACCAAGAAAAAGCTCACACAATAAAATTTTGAGCTCTGAGGGCAGCCATGCGAAGCTCATGTTCCTCATTATGGTGATGAATGATCCTTCCGGGCATGACTACTGGATGCACCACCTGGTGTCCAAGCACTAATGCATTACACATAAATCCTCCTCTAGATTCCAAGGACAGCATCATTCTTACATAGGCATCACGAAGTCTCTTTAAAGCCTTAAAAGGAGATACTATTCTTCTCAAGTTCAGCTTAGGGATCCTGATCTTCCAACGCCTTCCAAACAATTTTCTTCCTCCACAGCTTCCAAACAATTTTCTTCCTCCACAGCTTCCAAACAATTTTCTTGCTCCACGCCTTATCTTAAAGCCTTTAGGTCTTGAGGCTGCTTGCTCATCTTCAAAGATGGTATCCAGCTTTACTGAAGTGAGTTTGTGTGTATCTGCATTCAATCCCTTGATTTGGGTTTTCCTGGCCATGGATTTACTAATACTGATCAAATGGGTCTTGAAATTCAAACTTAAAATCAGAAAATTTGGACCAGGTTCACAAAATCTAGTCTAATATCAGAGTTCATTCCCCCAGCAATCTTGTGGCTAGCACGGCCCTCTATAATTTTGGGTGCCTTTTCCACTACTACCCCTTTAACATGGCCTTAAGGTGACTCCCCACGTACCAGCAGACCATGAAACTTGGAACATCTAGTAGGTAATCCAAAGACAGGATCCATGGTGTACCTTACAATTGTATAATAAGCCTATAGTAAATCATGATCCTATGTACCTGCTAAATTATATAATAAGCCTATAGCAAATCTTGATCTTATGTACCAGCTAGAATTTGTTACCTCAGGATTCCTACCAACTCACATTTACAAGGTCTTTGGTTCAAAAAGTGAAAAACAAGATAAGCATCCATTACATGAGCATTTGTCTACAGAATCTCTTTGGAATATGGGTATAGACTATTTAAAGAAAGTCTTTTTGTGGGACAAGAAGTTAAACAACAATGTTGAGAGCTATATCAGTGATCATATACCCTGTGCAAGACCTTTGTACAAAGATAATGTTACTGGTTGGTAGTAGAATATGAGCATCGATGAGGCATGGATTATAAAACAGATTGAGAGTGGTGCCCACTTCCCAAATAGGCCTTTGGTATTAAGAGGATGAAGTTGAGCATCAATGGAATAAGGATTACTTATTATTATAACTTCCAATGCAAGGTTAGTGACACCTTCCTACAATATTGCTTTTGGTTGGAAGTGGCAGGCAATCATCATTGCTAGATTGGTGGCAATGTCCCACAAAGGCAATGTATTTCGTTGGAAACAAAGTGAAGGAAAGATCCTTTAAATTCTCACAGCTTGGGGTGTCCTCTGCATCTAACTGTGCTAACACTGTAAGGTAGGCTGTATACAGCATAGAACACTATTCTCCACCTGATTGTACTAAAAGTATCAGACACCTACCTTATATCCTAAGGATTCCAACCTATAGAAGAGGAATAAGTTTTTGAACATCAATGTACCGAGAACTGATTCAGAAGTCTTATATAATCCATTGCAAGAATGGTACCAATGAGTGTTGCATAAGCCTTGTGTAAGAACTAGAATATAAGCATAACTGAGATTACATGAGCTTGATGACAAACTTCCTACATAAGCAAGTACTTGGGTTGGAAGATAACTTGTTAATCAGCACCATGGAAATGAAAAGTAATGATATGAGCCATGAAAAGTCTCTTTCAGCCAAGATTCTATAGATCATCTAATTCACATTACCTCCTTTAACAGATCAGTGCCAACTTCCTCCATTTGCAAGGCCTTTGATTGGAAGAAGACTGTTAAAGCATCAAGGAAAAAAGTGGTTCATCCTTCATTCCAAGGTTGGATCCAAGTTCTCTTAATGAAGACAAGATTGGAGATGATGGAGACACATTTGAGGAATACCCAGATTGCAGTTAGCTTCCAAACTTGGCATCCGACTGTGATTTGTTATGCACAGTGACTGTCACATTCTTAAATCAGCCCTCTCAAACAACAGATTTTTAGTTGAATCGTGGCATACAACAACTCTTCATTCCTCCCATATGAATGCCCTGCATTTCTTACTGCAACTTATACGGAACCATAAGTAATAGGGATTAACCCGACACAGACTGTTCATGATAAGCCAAAAAATCATTAAATAAGAACAATTAAAGAGCCAAAGACTGTCAGATGGTCCCGTGACTCTGAATAACCGCTCGATTTCACATTCACTTTGTACAAAGCCTACAGAGAATTAACAGCTGCAACATTGATATTTGTGATATTTATCAATCAAATCTAAGGGTCATTCATAGACTGTCATAAATAGTTATAGAATTCAAAGTGACATTATTAGTGTAGGGACGGTCTAGATTCATTCTAATTTATTTGCAATGAATCAAGACCGTCCCTATGCCAGTTCTTTGAACACTCTTGTGAATGCCCCAAAAAATGGGCTTCGGTAAATGAAGGAAACACCATTAAAGAAACATTAGTTAATGGTGTTTTTTTTGGAACTCCTTGTAATAATTAACTAAAATATTCAATTGGCATGCTTTGTATTCAATATTTAACCATTTAGGAAGACAAGGTTTCCACTTATGGAGGTGTAGTAATATTATAGTAGTTTGTTTATCATAACTTATACATCCATGTTTCTATCAAATTCAAAGCTGTCTCTTTTTAACAACATTTGATGCTTAGGGTGAGTGATATTGTTGGTTAAAGCTTATATCTATCTACTCTTATTTAAATATAATTATATAAATATTATGAATAGTGATGAACTAGATTTAGATAAAATGATTGATTAATTAAAGTAGTTGGAAAGGGATTAGGTTTAATAAATGGTTGATTAGTTGAAGCATTGTGTTAGATGATTGGAATCTAGAATTGATATGTGGATCAAGGATCATAGAGATTTGGCCAAGATGTGTAAAGAGTCTTGGATTTGTATACTAGGACATATCATATAGTTTGTTCTTTGGCTAGGTTGTACTACATGATCTAATTTAGGAGTGCAACCTAGTTCTCTATTGATATGGTGTTCTTAATTTGTCCATCGACGTCTTTGGGATTTTATTTAAATGTGTTGTAATTAGAAATATAGTGAGAATTTGCTTCAATACCAAGGGAAGTCCCTTGACTTCTCTTAATATTAGTCAAGCCCCAAGGAAAGTGGTTATCAAAAACACTCCAAGCATGCAAATGCGAATGCAAAGTCTAATGTGTTGGTGAATTAATGAGCTAGTGCAGTGCAATAATCTAGCTTTTGAGTACTTGTGAATCAAATTTTTCCTTTGGACGATCCTATGCTTTCTAATTGGATTCTAATTGCCTAGGAATACCTTTAGATGCATGTGCATGGTCATACAATTTAAAGGTTTTGGCATGTGGCCCAATGAGATAATAGCTAGATTCTAAAAGAGTTAGCTTTTGGGCAAGAAATTTGAATTTTGAAGTTGGTAGACTAGGTTGCACTATATGACAGTATCAAGTAGCAAAAGACATCAAGATGTAGACTATTTTATAATAAATTGGTTTGTAGTGGCAATTGGCAAGTGGATTCTAAATAAAAATCAATTGGTACACCAAATAAGATAGGAATTAAATATTGCAACTACGTATCTACAACATGTATACAAGGTGGTATAAAACAAAGGTGTAAAAAATAAGGTTATGTAATTTTATCCCTTACATAAAGATAGATCATGTTAAAATTTATTAATCAAGAAGATTTTAACTCTCATTAAACAAATATTGTCAATATCTTACATTCTAATATTCATATAAATTAATTTTATGTGTATCTTAATAAATTATTTTTAATTTATATATAGTTGGTGCTTTAACAATGTTTAGTTTTGATTATAGAAGCATATTTTGTATAAATCTTCTCAAGAATGATGCTCTTATACTAATACTTTGGATGTTGATGCTAATTATTTATATTATTATAATGGTGAATTGCACACCCTACAATTTTTCCTTTCATTTTGGTCTCACTTTGATGTATTTGTGCCTATAGAATGACTAGGGTTTGAAATGGTGTATTTTTCAACAAAAGACAAATAATTTGATCCTAACCTAACTCAATCTTCACACATCCTCAACTATCTAGATTTGATTTTTTATCTTAGTTTTTTGTCACCTTGGATCACCTTAGTGGTGTGGAAGTAACCTCCATCCATTTTTGTAAGTACAAATTTCACCCCTAAAAAAATAAATTTACATGTTAAAATTGGACCCATGACCATATTTCCAACTATTCATTATGAGTTTCAGTAAAGCACAAAAATATTTGAATTGCATGCTAGGGCATTGTATAAATATAAAAACCCTACTCTTTTTGAATCATCTAAGATTTGTTTGATAGAAAGCTTGAGATATTAGCTACACATTACATTATCATAAGTGTATAACATCAACATTCAAGGCATACTACATGATTTTTTTTGTCTACAATCTGTTGGTGTAAATAAGTATTTTACTTATTACACTTTACTTAAGCTTACTTAGGGAATGCATATCATTATAGGTTGCACTTGTGACACCTAGTTATTTGCATCTTGCATCTAGGTTTGTGCATTCATTGAGAGATATGAGTTGGACACTTAGGGAAGCGTGTGTAGGAGAAATTCCACTATTTGTGGTGTGATCTAGTTATCACCTTTTTATCTCCACTTTTCGTGGCATGATAATTCCACTTTAGGTGGGTGATCCACCTTTCATGGAATTATCTAATATTTCTCTCTACCTACCCTGCACATGATTGTGATACTTGTCTCATTCATGTCCCTTCATTGTGTCCTAGCTTGCCTTTATAAGCAAGCCTTGTACATGCTTGTAATTGAGCATCTTCATGCATATTGAGAATACAGTCATCATATTCTCTCATTTTCTCTCTCTCTTTTGTGCTATGTTTAGTCTCTTGATCCTGTTGTTGCTTTTCATAAGTTCTTACATGGTATCAAAGCGGTTGGAGGTCTTTTGCATAGCCATTGGTGGGAGATCTTAGCTCGTGTGAAGGTGGTCAAGAGGCAAATTTGAGGAGCGGCAGCATTTTGGTGCATCCTAGACTAGATCTGACCTCAAATTTGGATTTAGAAGGTCGTTTTCAGCTAGGATAGCCTTCCGTTTCGTCAAAATTCGACATGGGGAGCTCTAGATCGGAAAAATTAGCCTATTTGGGTATTTTTCCAATTTTCTGAAAATTTCTATAGTTTGAATGAAAATTTCATTTCTCAAAAAATTATATTTTATTTCCGCTGAAAAAAAAAATTGAAAATTTTTTAGAAAATTTTAAATTCTGCAGAAAATGTGCAGATTTTTGTAATTTTTTTTATAAAAATCAAAAAAATTCGTAGATTTATTTCTATGTATTGAAAAAGTTTACAAAAAAAATTAAAATAAAAAAAAAACAAAAGCGACTGTAAGTTGCTGTACTCTGCAGAGTACCTGCGGGTAGCAGTGTACCCGCGGTTGCAGGCCAGTCCACCCACCGCCTACCACTTGTCGATGGCTCATCCACTCCCAACGGCAGAAAATCCCGGCCTCTCCATTCAAAATTTCGGCATTCCTCAGAATTCCGGAAAACATTTCTGCGGCATCAGTATAATCCCGCAGGCAGTTCGTTAAATATCCGGTTGCCACGTGGCCTACAGGTCGTGGCCCTCGCGGCTACCACTGCACAGTCGGCCAGTTTATATAACCAGCGGTACACATAAACCATCGGCTGACATTCATTCGAAGGCGGCGACATTCAAAAAATCTGGGATCAAAAACCACCGGTGGCGTCTGTTTCTGAATCCGACAGTCAAATTGAAGATTCCACGACACAGAGCATATTCTGTCAAAATATTCTCTACAAGATTCCGTGGACCGGATGGACCTGCATCGACCTGTGACATCTAGCCGACCGTCAATTTTAAGCCCATATCGACTACGACGGCTAGAAAACTGTCGAATTTAATCACAGTATTTTTGATGTCATCACGCATCAGGGATGACATTAGCATGGGTTAAAAAAAATTTCCCCCCTCACCAATGGAGTTTTCATTTTTGCAGTTCGACTTTGGAGGCTCTTAACTTGCTCATTTTAGCTCCTTTTTTCGAGCAATTTTTTTTTGTTTGGGCTAATTTTTGGTGTACTTCACAGTGGTGTACTCAGTTTCTGATTTTGGTGGACAGATTTTCTAGAATTTTCAATTTCTCAGCACTGTACCTGTCCAATCCTCATTTCTGCAACTTCCGGGGCTTCGTTCAGGCACATACAAACTCCTTTTTAAGTGCCTTTTTTTTGAAAGTGCATTATTTTTCGTCTACTTCTTCAATCTACAATTAGTTTGAAGTGATCTTGAGTGAATTTTGTACTTTCAACATATGGTCTTTTTTGGCCTATTTGGCACTTATATTGCATAGATCTGAACTTAGGTTTTTGCTTATTTGTTCTAGTCTGTTCTCAACCTATTTGTGGCAAGTTGTAAATCATAAATCATAAGCCCACTTAGCCAAGTTGCAAGTGGCCTATTGTACACGCACTGCATTATAAAGTGTCAAAATCATCTCTTTGGGGGGGTACTTTGATTGAGTGAATTTGGGGGGGTGTCTCTTGTGTGACTGTTCCTATTTTCTCTCTTATGCTCTTGCATTCCATCATGGGTTCATCTAAAGTTCCACTCTTAACTACACATAATTATTCTACATGGAAAGTACGTGCATAGAGTAAACTAATGGAAAAAGGTTTAATTTACTACATTGATGGAACCATAACTGCACCTTCAAATCGTAAGGCAAATCCAACTACATATATGGATTGGCTCACTAAAAATTCTATGGCATTGGGTACACTAAGAAAGTTCATTTCAGATCTCATTTTCATGTTGATAAATGTACTACAGCCAAGGAAGCTTGGGATAAGCTTGCTACTTTGTATGGCAAGGTTGATAAGGTTAAGGGATACAAGCTTGAACGTGATCTCCTAAGCCCTAATCCCAAGGATTTTGACACCATTCAGGATTATGTCACTAAGGCAAATGAGCTAAGAGAACAACTAAAAGATTGTGGTATTGAGAAAGAGGATGATCAATTGGTCTTCAACTTGTTGGACAAGCTTCCAACAGAGTATGCTACCTTTGTTTCAAGTTTTCAAACTCAAAGATTGACAATTAGCAACTTCACAACACCATCTTTTGAGGCCCTCACAGATCTTTTGATTCTTGAGCAAAATAAGTTGATAAAAATGGGCATTCTCAAGTCTTCAACTTCAAGAGCATTGGTGGTCAATCATGGAAACAATAAGCAAGGAAAAGGAAAGGACCAAAAGCAATCTTCACTAAAGCCACAAGGAGAGAACAAACAATCCACTCCACAACAAAGCTCAACTTCATCTTCTTCAAAGAAGTACAATTATTCAAGGAAGAGGGAGCAACCAACATGTGCATATTGCAAAAAGATTGGTCATGAGGAGCATCGTTGTCATGTTAAGCAAATTGATGAGTTGAAAAACATCCTCAAGAAGAAAAACATCAACTTGCCAAATGCATATCAGGAGAAGGACTCATCTCCTTCCACTTCTAATTCTAATGGAAAAGGAACAACTCTCATGGCAACAACATCAATCTCATCTCCTTCTTCTTCTTCATCTCAACATGAGAAACATAAGGGGCAAGCATTTCTTGTAGTTGCAAATTCCAATTCAGATAGGTGGATCCTTGATTCAGGAGCTTCACATCATATGAGTTCTTCAAAGGATATGTTCTCTTCATTTGATTCTTGTTCATCACCACCCATTTTGATGGCCAACAACACTTCTTTGGCAGTTTGTGGGAAGAGGTCTATTGACATTGAAGGTGGAGCATTTAATGATGTTCTATGTGTGCCTACTTTGTCAAGGAACATCCTTTCCATCTATCAAATTATCAAATTACACATAGTGGTATAGGAAAGAGTGTAGAGTTCACACCAGATTCTGTCATTGTTCAGGATTTGCATAGCAAGGCTCTTGTTGCAATTGGGGAGGTTGATCATCGTTCTTGGTTCTACACCTTCTCATATTTTGCTCCTATTGATGATTCAGTTCACCCTAGTATGGACACACTTGAGTAGATTGAGTATGGTTACTTCAATCTTGGAGTGCTCACTACTCCTGAGGTTCTTGAACCTATTGCTGATATTCCATCTCCTACATTGACTGATGTACCTGATGATACTTGTGTTCTGACAGTTTCAATGCCTTGTGATTCAGTGCAACAATGTATACCTTGTCTTCCAGCAATAGTTTCATGGGATGACTACTTGACGGACATTGGTAGCTTGTTTGTGGAGTCCTACATTGCATATTTGGGACACATTTGATTACTTACATCTTCTCTTTGATGAAGGTGATTCTTCTTCAATTGTTGCGAGGGAACACTCTGACCCTCGTCTACATGATCAGTCTTTCGAGGTTGATGTGATTGTGGATACATTTGTACAACAATTGGAGGAGGCCACTTTCTGTCTTGAGGAGACATCATCTTTGGAGTATGTTCTACCTACATCCTTGCTAGATCTTGAGTTGTCTTTTTCAACGGATGAGAGTGTTGTTGCAAAGGGTTTCTCATAGGTTCCATGATGTGACTACACTGCGACTTTTGCACTTGCCATTGCAACTTCACATGGTTTTGGAAAGGCATCTTTCAACATCAACACAGGGAAATTTGAGCAGCTTTCAGAGACTCCTTACATTTTGAGGGTTCTTCCTTCTTCACTTGTGGATTGGGGAGACTTCATTCATACACCTTTGATATTGTTTCTTCCTAAGGGGAGGAACATTGTTCGACACTTTTTGAGCAGCTTCTTCATTCCTTCTCGAACATTCCATGGGTGATCATTGTACATTGAGGGGGGGCTACCTTGTCTCTCTTCTTCTTCTCTTTCATGGGGGGACTTTTTCCTCATCTTGGGGTTTTGTCCATCTCCACTTGTACATTCATTTGTATTCCATCTCTCTTTTGGGGGGTAGTTTTTTTCCCACTGGGTTTTTCTATCTTTACTCCACTTGTGAGAGATTACATTGCATTTGTACATGGGTACCTAACATGGCTCAGTTGTCGGGACCCATCTTGCATGGTTAGCTTGAGTCTTCATTGCCCAAGTTGCACTTAAGGGGGGGGGTTGGTGTAAATAAGTATTTTACTTATTACACTTTAATTAAGCTTACTTAGGGAATACATATCATTATAGGTTGCACTTGTGACACCTAGTTATTTGCATCTTGCATCTAGGTTTGTGTATTCATTGAGAGATATGAGTTGGATAGTTAGGGAAGCGTGTGTAGGAGAAATTCCACTATTTGTGGTGTGATCTAGTTATCACCTTTTTATCTCCACTTTTCGTGGCATGATAATTCCACTTTAGGTGGGTGATCCAACTTTCATGGAATTATCTAATATTTCTCTCTACCTACCCTGCACATGATTGGGACACTTGTCTCATTCATGTCCCTTCATTGTGTCCTAGCTTGCCTTTATAAGCAAGCCTTGTACATGCTTGTAATTGAGAATCTTCATCCATATTAAGAATACAGTCATCATATTCTCTCTCTCTCTCTCTCTCTCTCTCTCTCTCTCTCTCTCTCTCTCTCTCTCTCTCTCTCTCTCTCTCTCTCTCTCTCTCTCTCTTTTATGCTATGTTTAGTCTCTTGATCCTATTGTTGCTTTTCATAAGTTCTTACACAATCAACCAACATACCAAATCATTAGGTTGATAATAATATTTGACCAAAGAAGAATAATCCTAGCCTATTAATCTTGTTAGCAATGTATGTCAATCTACCCCTTTTAGACATGGGTTCTAGACATTAAGGTAAGCAACTTAGCAACATCAAATTCTATGGAGTTCAAATATGTATATAAGGTTTAGATTTGCGAGTGCAAATGTTGGTTTCACATGGGTAGAAGTGAAACAAAACAAAAACCATCAAGTTTACCAATCTTGAGGTGATCATCTAATAGATGCTAGTGTAGATTTTTATTTTCCTATTGGGATAATTTATTTTCCTATGTCTTAGGTTTTTCTTACAATTTTATTAAGCTTTCTAAGGTTAATAAAGTAAGTTTAATTGATATATAACTAGTAGATATAGTGTTGAGGTGTCACCATCCTAAAAGGGAGGAGCGTGTACTTTTTTTAGATGATTCAATGGTCACTCCCTGGTGGTTGGATTTTCCACCTCCACCCTCTCCCTAGTTCTATATAAACTCACTACCTAGCTTGTATTGACATTTTCATATCTCTTGGAATCTTTGTTCTATAATTTTTTTATTCATTTGGGTCTATGCAAGATCATGGGGGTCAAATAGTGGTAATGCAACAAAAAAAACATGACATGAGGAAGTGAAAATCGTAGAATTCATGTTTGAATTTTTGGTTGGGTTGGTAAAAAGTACACTTGCTAAAGTAAACACCAAAGCAAAACAAACATCCATTAATAACAGATGTCTAATATTAACAATAAAAAATGGATATCTAATTTGTAAAAAATGGATAACTGTTACTTACCCTTAAAAATGGATATTTGTTTTACAAATTAGATATCTATCATTAGAAACTTAAAAAAAATTGAGACCGAGCACATGTATATAATATAATAATATAATATATTATTATATACTATAATAATATATTATAAATTATATAATATATTATATATATTATAAATATTTAATATATTTTTGTTTAATAAAAGAGGGTAAAAACTTTATTAATCAATTAGAGCAATACAAAGCATAAAGCAGGAAGAAACCCAAAAGGGCCAAGGAACATCATACAAGAAGTGAAGAAGCGCTCATGCAACATCTCATATCCTTCATAACCCAAAATATTTAATATATTATTATATATTATAAATATATATTATATAATATTATATATAGTATATTAAATTAATATTTTTTTTTTATTTAAGGGGTAAACGCTTTTTTGACCGGAGCTATGAACCGGAATACAACCATTCAACAATATCAGCCCAATGGGGTTTGAACCTTGGTGGCAAGAAGAACAATGCCACCTATAAACCATCACACCATGCCAATACCGACAATTATATTAATATATATAATGCATATTTATTATTATTATTATATATTAATAATATTATTATTATTATTATTATATATTAATAATAATATTATTATTATTATATATTAATAGGATTAAGTGCTCTGCTTTGCTCGATAAAAATAGCAAAATTGCGAACTATACCACAAATTTAAAAATTCAAAGTCTTGTGAATCTCAAAGGAATATTCAATAGAAAGTATGTGAATCTTTGATTATGAAATGAAACCAAAAGATCACCCTATGGCATATTTTGAAAGGCCTTACGAATCCTCAAATCCAAAATTCATAAAATGGTCGAATAATGTTCCATTACCAAGTAGAAAAAGAGAGGACAAATCACAAAAGAAGATGGAACAAGAAACCTAAAACCTATAAAAGAAGCTCACAAAAGAAAAAGGAATTAATGAATCTAAACCAAATAACAAATTCATAAACACCAATCCATCAAACTAGAAAAGCAGTTCCAAAAAAGCACCATCAACAAGTCCAAGATAAACTTTCAAGGGGATCAGAATCGAGCTCGAACCAGTCCTTGAGATTGATGTTTAGGAAGAAGCAAACGAGAATATGGATCTCCTCCTTGAAATAGCAATAATTTGTAGATGAATCAAAAAAAGGAGGAGCAAAAATGCATTGAAGAATGGGAAAGGGAAAATTGGAAAGTTGACCATGCAATCAAGTTTCTGCCAAACAGCTTCTTCATGGTGGATTTTCTTTCAAAAGAAGACAAAGATAAAAAAAACTAAATAGTGGCCTCTGGAAGATAGAAAAAATCCCATTATACATGTAGAACTAGGAGCTAGGTTTCAATCCCAGAAAGAAAAATCCTCATTAGGAAGCCAAATGGATTAGGTTCCATAATATGCCTATAGAATTTTGGATAGAAGAATATCTAGAGAAAATAGGCAGAAAAATAGGCACTTTGATAGAGGTTGATACTCAAATTATGGAGAAAAAATCCTACCTATACACAAGAATCCAGATTGTCGCAATAAATAAAATACCAAAGATAATCATGCTAAAGACTAGATGAAGCACCTAGAAACAAGAAGTTGAAGTAGAGGAAGATAAATTCTTCTGCCTAAAGTGTGGTAAAAGAAACCACCCAATGACAAATTATTGGATCCCTACAAAGACAAAGAAGGTCTAGAGGAAAAAGGAAATTAACGATAAGATAGAGGTCAGGAAGGAAGAACAAGAGGAAGGCCCTAAGAAGCTGACACTAGAAGCAGAAAAATGAAGAAAACAAGTGAAAGTTCAAATAAAAACATCATCAAGATCCAACAGGAAGACTTAAGTCTCCCCTTACAAATCCAAGAGGTAACAAAAGATCTTCTATCTGAAAGTGAAAATGAGGATTTTCCTGATGAATTAGATATCATAGAGCCAAGGAATATTTCACAGTCAGTTGCTTGCATGTTGGAACCTACAAAAAAGACCAAAAAGAAAAGAGGATGGAAAATAGACAAGAAAAGGGAAGAATTGGCCTAGGAGAAAGACATCAGGAGCATCATCAAATTTTGGAAGGACATCAAGGGAGAAGAGCACTCCCCCTCTAAGGCACCATGAAGTTAGTGAGTTGGAATGTTAGGGGTCTCAATGCCCCTAAGAAAAGAAACTTAATCAAGCATCAAATAGAAAAGGTGGACTCAAGCATAATCCTACTGCAAGAAACAAAACTAAAGGATGAGGGTATCACATTCTTCCATTTAGGAGGATGGGAGGAGTCATATTCTAAATCATTTGATATAGCACGTGGTCTGGGGACACTTTGGCAATCATACAATATCAAACTGAGAATAATAGAAAGATATACAAATTGGATGATGTGTGAGGTGTCAAGCCTAAAGTATAACCTTAAATACACCTTGTTTAACATCTATGGTCTGATCAAGGTCTAGGAGAAACAAAGGCTATGGGAAATCCTAAGCCAAAAAAATTCCAACTATAACTATGGGAAAATAATTATGGGCAGAGATTTTAATGCTACCTTAAGGAAAGTAGAGAAATTTGGTGGAGAAAAAAAAACTATTGCCTCTATGAATGACCAGCCAATTCCTAACCAACAATGACCTAATTGATGCCCAAATAAAAAATGGCTCATTCACATGGTCTAACAAGCAGACTGGGGGAGGATGCATCAAGGAGAAATTGGGCAGGTTTCTCTTCTCCCAGGAGTGGTTGGAAACCAATTTTAATCTTGAAGCCTCTATCCTTCCCCTAGAAGTTTTTGATCACCTACCTATCAAGCTATCAATTAATTCAGATAAAACATAGAAGAAAGGTGCCTTCAAAGTTGAAAAGATGTGGTTCATGAGGCCTAAACTTATCAGCCAAATTGAGAAATGGTGGCAAATGGACCTGAGATGTATAAGCACTAAAAGCTTCATCTTATCAAACAAACTAAAATATATCAAAAGGAAGCTTCAAGAATGGAATAGAACAGTGTTTAAAAACATCTTCTCTAAAAAGGATAGGCTAGAAGAAGCCTTATGGGATCTAAATGAACAAGTAATGAACCAAGGGATGTTCCAAGAATACTACATGAAAGAAAAAGATCGCAAGGAAGAATATGAAGAAATCTTGGCAAGAGAGGAGGAGTATTGGCAATCCAAATCTAGAGAAATATGGTTATGTGAAGGGGACACTAGTACCAATTTTTTTCATAACACCTCCAAAATAAAAAAAATCATACAAAAGAATATCAGCCATCCAAAGTTCAAAAGGAAGAATAATAGAGGACATAGAAGAAATACAAGAAGAAGCAATCATTTTTTTCAAGGAACTACTAGCCTCATAGGATGGTGTCAATACCCTTAACTATGTGACATTCTGAGGAACATCCCCAAAGTCATCTCCTAGGAAGATAAGAAAATGTTGACAGCCTTGTAGACACCTAAAAATGTCCTCTTACGATACTTTGTCACAACATCGCATCATTTAGACACCTTGTATCATGTTTTTCCCTAGGTACCCATGGCATCATCTAATTAGTTAAATAAATCTTATTTATTTGACTAATTGCATTTATTCCCTTCCTATGTGTAATCCATCCATTCTTCTAATGATAATTAAATAATTTATATTATTTAATTAATTAAATCATAAATTCAACATTAACTAAATATATCAAATATTTATTTAATTAATAAAATCTTAAAAGGATATTCCCGCTTTCTTTCCAAAATTTGAACTCATGTGTATCTAATTAATTTATTTAATTAGACAATTCATCAATTATCCTTCTCATCTTTTTCAAGATTTATTTCCTTTAAAAGAGAATCAAAATCTTTCTATCTTTTCACATCTTATCTTATCTTGTTTTATTTCCTCCTTGATCAAATAAAGAAAAAATCAAATCTTATTGAATCTTCTTCTCCATCCACATCAAAACTCTATAAATCTAACCTTTCACAGGCCATTTGGATCGAATCTTCATCTAGCATCCTCACTCTGTCAAAATCAGTCTTCAATCTTCCATCCATCTCCATCTATCACCTTTGTCGTGTTGTTATGCTGTTGAATTGAGCAACCAACATTCCTCCAACAATCAACCTTCAAAATCTTGCATTCTTATGCAGGTGGAGAAGAGCCATGGAGGTCAATCACATCTAGTTTGAAAATTGGTTTGCATTTGCATTTTCATTCTAGTTGTACTTCATGGTGCTTGATAGGGTTTAGTTAGTTTATTGTTTTCAATACTAAATCTGATTGATTTTTCCCTAACTACATTTGGTGAACCCAACGTGAACATGCTCCAAGGATCTAATCATTAGTTTTGTGATCTCCTAGCTCATATCTGACTTCATCATCGTGTTTGGGAGGCCATTTCCATGGTTTTTGACTATAAACTTCATAGGGTTTGATCACATGTCTTTTATTTTAATTCGCAGGCTTGTTGTTTTTATGTGTACATTGCAGAGTGTATTGTTATATTGTAGGTTATAGTGCTCACTATCGAAACCCTAAGGTGGTCACCATTGTTTGCATCTTCCTATTGCTCTTCAAAGAAGCATTATCTCATATTGTTGGTCACAACATCTTTTATTGGCTAAAACTGGTCACATTTCACATCAGTGGCACACTCCTATCTGTCCTCTGCCTCAATCAAATTGGCATTATCAACATCGGTATCAACATTTGTCAAGTCAGTGTACTCTATTGTACATTGGTATATTTCCTGCAATTTTCCACCAATCTGCCTTGGGTACCATTCTTTGTCACTAGAGTGTTGAGTGGATGGTAATGTGGTTGGCATTAGTCTCTTGTGCCCTCACCTTACATTGTCGCCCTCCTTGACACTGGTGTTTCACCCATCCTCCACCCACGCTCCTCAATCGACGCCTTAGAATCTCCCTTGGTTTCCACCTTGGAGCTTTCATTGTCGCCTTAGAGTTTAGGTCGCAGTCACCTCGGCTCTTCCAAGGATGCAGTGATTTCTAGTCTTACAACATTTCTTCACAATGTTGTATCTTCCAAATCGGGTGTCATTTCTTCAAAGTGTTGTGTCTCGAGATCTCCTCCCTACCATTAAGAGGCAAGTGACACTTTCTTTTGCATTGCCATCTGCTTGGTGCAGTGAGACAATCGTTGATCCCGGTCATCCTTAGAATCCTCACCCAATCTCATTTTCTTTACATTTAATCACAACCTGCCATTAGCTTGCTACACTTACATAGTCGTTGTTTCCTTAGTAGCCTTAGAATGTAATTTTAGCTTTTAGTTTTTTTATGTGAGCTTTTAGTCAACTCTTGGATTTTGGATTTTTTAAGTTAGTTTTTAAATTAGATTTTATATTTTGGATTTAAAGTTACTAATTTTAGATTTAGTTTTTTTTATACAAATTTAGATTTTTGTCATTTAAAGTTTTAATTTAGATTTTTTTTTAGTTAGATTTAAAATTTTCTAATCTAGATGTTAGATATAGCTTCTAATTTTATTTAGATTTCTAATTTTAGATTTAAGTTTAGTTTATACTTAAAGTAATTTTTTTTTTAATTTAGTTAGATTTTTAATTTAGTTAGATTTTTTAATTTTTTAATTTAATTAGATTAATAGTTTTTTATTTAATTTAAATTTTTAACTTTTTAATTTAGTTTGGATTTTTTTTTTTTAATTTAGTTTAGGTTTTTAATAGATTGTATGTTTTTGACCCAATCTCATTTTGGCTTGCAAGTTTGTGTTTCTTCTTGTCTTGGTGACTTTTAGGGGGATCAAAGGAGATGGAACAATGTTGGCACCAGTTATATACAACAAATTTAAGGACAAAAACAATCAGGTACACTCATTCCCTCTTTCATCTCTTAATCGTTGTTTGTCACACATTTGAATTTGGGATCTTAAATTAAATTTGTCTTCAATCACATATTGAAAATTGGGTCTAAAATTAACCATTGTCTTCCTACACATTTGGCTTTGGGTTAAAAAGAACAAGTGCTTTTATTGTTTTCTTAGATACATTTTATTTCTAAGGGAAATTAATCATTGCGAGTGTGAATCAAGTGTGTGTGTGTGTGCAATCACAAACACCTCACTTGGTTTGCTTTTGGCAAACCCTTCATAGGAGGCCTACTAGGGGATTTCATCACCCTTGGGGATGACCTTAACTGAACTGTGAATCAAAAGACATGCTTGTTTGAGAGTTAAAATATTGTCACTCTTGGCTAAGCCCCAAAGAAATTTATACCTTTGGGAAGTGAAGGTGAAGGGTGGGTTACCCCTTTCTCCTAGCTGTGTGGTAGGATTTTGCTTTCAAATCATTCCTTAGTCAACCTTGTGCAGACTATCTTGAGACCTAATTGGCCATACCCCACTTGACTAGTCATAGGGCTTGTTGATGTGTCTTCCATGTGTGCTTGTTTAATAGTCATCATTACATTCTTCAAATTTTAAAATTCAAACTTTATTATGTGTCTTGTGTGAGTGATTTATGTGTGTACATGTGTGATCATTCATTTAAACATTTCCAAATCAAGTTAAACACCAAACACATAAATACAAGTCACTCTACACATTCTTCCAACACATTCATATCCAATCACTTTCATCCTAATCACTCTTCTTAGTCACATCCTATCCATTTCATCCTAATCAATCCAAGTCATCCAATCTAATCATTCCACATCATCACCATCACCAACCTAGTCCTAGTCACCACTTGTCAAAATGGTCCTAATCATAAACAATCCCAATCTTGATCATAATCCCAAGGTCATAATCCAAGGGGGCTATCCCTCTAGGCCAAATCATGAGACAAAACCTAAGCCCAAGATCATAATTCAAGGAGGCCCTCTCCCTAACGTAAATAATGAAACAAAACCAAAACCTAAAATCATACTTCGAGGGGCTTCTCCTACCACCTCTAATGATGACATAAACTATGTTGCATACTTTGAGGAGAAAATTGATATGCAAGAGCTTACACATATGTGTGACATCATGCCAACATTAGAAGACCTAGCATCCCAACTTCAAAACCTCCTTCAAACACTTCACTAAATACCCTAACCCCTAGACCACCAAACCATACAAAGCCTTCAAACCCTCTTCCAAAATTTTCAACAAATTAAATCACCTCAAATCCAACACCTCCTAGCTCAAGCCAATCAATTCATTGCCACTTGTCAAATACAACCACAACATTATCCCCTATCCCTTTATTATCAACCAATGCCACCTCAACCTAATGTGTCATCCCCGTCCACCTCATACCAATCTGATCCATCCACTTCTTCATATGTCAATGCCACGTCAACCTATCAAGCCATATCACGAAAAACACATGTGAATTTAAGTTCTACCTTGCAACAAGGTCAAACTTCTTCATGTTATAATGCAACCATTGACAAGGGGAATACTAACCAAGGTTATACACCCTATAACTTTCTCATACCACCATCCAATCAAGTGTCTATCCCTAATTCACCGTGCCCTGGTCCTAATCCATTGGCCTCTCTATCTTCTAACCCATCAAACTCTTCATTCCACCCATAATCATCTAATCCTCCATTAGATCCACACCTTAAATTCAAACATTTCAAAGGTAAACCTATGGAATTACCTCAATCCACCCATCCACCTACAAAGAATGTGACCCAAGGACTACAAGCAAGGAATCAATTGTCGTCATGTCATTCAACACATATACTTGAACATACAAAAGAGTCCTCAAACATCATGCCAAGTCCTTCAAGCCAACCATGTCATCCACAACCCCTTGAGCCAATTCAAGAGTCTCCCCTCGTAAGTCCAAGTCACCCTCTATCATGCTCTTATGTTGTTGACCATCAAGAACATGACAAGTCTCTCCATGAGAAATCCCCTTCCACCTCCATTCAAATAAATCATGAGGTATGTCAAGAGCACAATCCTAAACATGAGGAAACATTACCCCCTCATCCACATAAAGATCGACACCCTCCCAATGATTCCATTCATAACATACCTAATACTATTTATGATCAATCTTCCATCTTTTATCAAGACCCATTTTATGATCAAGAAGACCATGATGATCCTCTTATCCAACTTTATACATTCCATGGTCAAGAGATTTCCACCTCACCCATCCATGATGCACAAACATCCACTTCCCATGATGAGATAAGTTCCTCCCAAGCACGCATAGAAGAACAAACAAATGCCTTGGATCTAAGTGAACACAATGCTAATCAAGATCCTAATGATCCTCCATCACCCACTATCGACCCCATTGCAAGTCCTCCATCATATCCTATTGGTCTTTCCACCCTCATTCATGAATTTTCCTCCTTAGAACAACAACAACCATTATCTTCCATTGCTTCATTTTCTTCATCCAATAAGGAGCTCGTGTCTAATGTTCCACCAACACCTAGTCCCATTGTCCATTGCATACTCCAAAACATCGAATTCCCTCAACACTCTTATGGCCTTGGACATACACCCTAAGGACAACAACTTAAAGATGTTGGTATTTCCTCCATGCATCCTAAATCCACTTTCCATCATGAAGCCTATCATACACCTAAAACATATATTGCCATCCCTCCTCCATCATCCTACAAATGTCAAAAGCATGTGACCATACACCTTTCACCATCAACTTTTCCACCATTGCTTCCAACTCCTAATATCCCTCCATCCACTTTACCACCATTAATCCCAACACCTAATATTCATACCATTCAATCCTCTTATCCATTTATCCATAAATCCTCTAAACATCTTAATCATGACCAATTAATGCACACATTGTCTAAACATAAAGCTTCCACTATTTCCACCAAACCCAAGGGATTCCAAAATAAAAATGTGGATGCCTCTACACATAAAGTCAAAAATTCTAAAGGTCCTAATTCCTTAGCATACAATTGCAAAAATTCAAATCCAAGTACATCTAAAAAGCTATATAAGCCCATACCTCCAAAAGAAAAGTATAAAAACAAAATGGTTTGGGTACATAAGCAAAAATAAATCAAGTCAAATGAGGCATCCACATCACAAAAATCCCAACCATCCACTTCCACCTCACATTCCCACTCTATTCAAAAATCTCAAATTCCTAAAACCCACAAGCAAAATAAAAGGCATAAAAATACTAAGTCTATGTGGGTACCTAAATCACTAAATCACCCATCTCCTAAGCAAACATCTCCATTGCTTTCTACACCCCATCCACATCAAAAGCTTCAACATTTATCACGGTGTGTGCAACCGTTGGTCATGGTTCCCTTCCATTTCACAACAATTCCACATACCTCCATCCCCTCACCCTACAATCATTATCCTACATATCTCCTCCACCACCTTCCTATGGTCCATTCTTTTAGCTAAGCCTCCCCATTCATCTTTTCTATAAGTCCCATATAATCCCTATCATCTTCCCTACATAATCTGCATCATAATCCACTATTTTCCTCCATAATCCATCATCTACCTACTCCATCTCCCTTTCATGTCATCCCTTACCAACATCTATGAGCATAATGACATTTGAAATGGTCCATGCAATGATATCCATCTCTAGTGTGACTATCACCTTTCATGCAACTATGCACTTGAGTCCCTCCTATCCAAAAAGTCAAAAAAAAAAAGTAAAGAGAAATTCCTTCGTCCAATAGTGAAAACCTCATAAACAGGCACCCTGGATAAGTACCATGATGAAAAATTAGAAAACAGGAATCATTTGTAGGTTGATCTTCTATGTCACTTACACTTGGGGGCACAATATATTATCTATCCAACCTATCATTCATGTCATATCATTTCCATCCTACCTACCATCTTAGCCATCATACATACCTATCATATTGTGTCCATTCATCCACCCTTCTTCTTTTGATCTTGATGAAGATATAGGGGCAAAGGTGGAAACATGTTTTGGGTATCTCTTGACATACCTCATCCTATCTAAACCAATCATATCATTATCCTATTGTCATACATTTTGTCATGAAAAATCCTAAGTCTTGTACCTAGAATGGGGCATGTTATTCCTAGCGACATAGTCTTTGGAGATCACATCCTTTCTCTCTTATGATGCATACATCCATTCCATTCGCTATGACCTATCATTTCCTTCCATCCATATATCATGAGCCTTTTATCCCTTATCCCATCACCCACCCTTTCATCCATCAATCCCATCTATCTCCTTGCACCGAGACTTGGTTTTCCCCTTGTCCTTGGTATCTAGCACAAAGGCTACTCAATTTTTCATCCTTTGACACCTCAAAACATTTCAAAAGTCCAAAAAAAATCAAAACATTTCAAAAGTCCAAAAAAAATCAAAACATTTCAAAAGTCCAAAAATCAAAACATTTCAAAGTCCAAAAAATCAAACATTTCAAAAATACAAAAATGAAAAAGGTCCTAGAAAGCGACAAAAAAAAACTAAATATCCATAAAAAAATCCAAGCAATAAAATCAAACCAAACCATTTCATCCAATCAAATCAATCACATCAATTCAAGCAATAATCCAAATGCAAGTCAATCCTCAGTCCATACCAATCAAGTCAATCAATCTTGTCAAATTATCCAATCGCATCCTTTGGTCTTGATCATGATGTTGTTGTAAACCCAATCAATCAATCAATTATCATCATCCTTGTGTTGATCTAGGGATATGTCGTTCCCTGCAATGACAACACTATCATCATCAATCAAAGTCAATCAGTCAATTATCAATCATCCTTGTGTTGATCTAGGGATATGTCGCTCCCCGCAATGACAACACTATCATCATCAATCAATCCATCAATCAATGGTTTATAGCTTGAGAGGGGCAATACCTTGTTTATTTTAGTATCATTTTTTCATGCTTGCTTGCTTGTGTGTGTTATTATTTTTATCTTGCATTTACATCAAATCCAACTTATTCCAGCTAATATTCATATCTTGTATCTAGACAAGGTTGTATTATGCTGGGGCATAGGACAAATCGTCACCATGGTCCTTATATCTTGGTTCATAACGTCTAGTCCTAAATCAAACATCATGGTTGCTCACTTTCATTGTAGCATAATGCATCCTTGAGTTCTTCTATCCATTCCTTCATCTTTAGTTCTTGACTCATCCCTTTCATTTCGAGAGCCTACCCGTGTTGTCCAACCCGCCTATCCTCTCGAGGGGGAATCATCATTCCATCATCATCCCATCCTTTTCCCCATCTCATCATCATTATCTTATCTTTCCTTCACCATCCATTTTCTTTTACTCGTACCTTAGCTTCTTTGAAATGATGTTACTCGACACAAATGTCATCATCTCGAACATCATCTCAAAGAGGGGCAAAATGTTGACACCTAAAAATGTCCTCTTATGATACCTTGTCACAACATCGCATCATTTAGACACCTTGTATCATGTTTTTCCCTAGGTACCCATGTCATCATCTAATTAGTTAAATAAATCTTATTTATTTGACTAATTTCATTTATTCCCTTCCTATGTGTAATCCATCCATTCTTCTAATGTTAATTAAATAATTTATATTATTTAATTAATTAAATCATAAATTCAACATTAACTAAATAAATCAAATATTTATTTAATTAATAAAATCTTAAAAGGATATTCCCGCTTTCTTTCCAAAATTTGAACTCATGTGTATCTAATTAATTTATTTAATTAGATAATTCATCAATTATCCTTCTCATCTTTTTCAAGATTTATTTCCTTTAAAAGAGAATCAAAATCTTTCTATCTTTCCACATCTTATCTTATCTTGTTTTATTTCCTCCTTGATCAAATAAAGCAAAAATCAAATCTTATCGAATCTTCTTCTCCATCCATATCAAAACTCTATAAATCTAACCTTTCACAGGCCATTTGGATCGAATCTTCATCTAGCATCCTCACTCTATCAAAATCAGTCTTCAATCTTCCATCCATCTCCATCTATCACCTTCGTCGTGTTGTTATGCTGTTGAATTGAGCAACCAACATTCCTCCAACAACTAGCCTTCAAAATCTTGCACTCTTATGCAAATGGAGAAGAGTCGTGGAGGTCAATCACGTCTAGTTTGAAAATTGGTTTGCATATCTTTTGTTTATTTTCATTTTCATTCTAGTTGTACTTCATGGTGCTTGATATGGTTTAGTTAATTTATTGTTTTCAATACTAAATATGATTGATTTTTCCCTATCTATAAGCCCCATTCACAGTGGAAGAAGTTAAGGCTGCAATATTTTAGATGCACCTAGATAAAGCACTTGGACCAGATGGGTTCCCAACCTTCTTTTACCAAAAATACTTTTCTTTCCTAGAGAAAGAGGTGTGGGAAATTGTGGAGGAATTCAAATAGAAAAAAAATTCATAAAGATAGGAATAATATAGTTTTGGTGTTCATACCAAAAAAGGAGGAATTTTCTAGCATGGGGGACTACTTGGCCCTATCTCATTATGCAATACAATTTACAAAATTATCTCAAAATCTCTTGCCAAAAGACTAAAGAAAATACTTGGGGAAGTAATCCCATCCAACCATAGTGGCTTCACTCCAAGGTGGGACATAATTGACAGTATCATAGTGGCAAATAAAGCTCTACACTCAATTAACATAGATAAGACACAGTGTTGGAATTTTGGAAGTCTGTCATTGTTGATACAATTTGGAAACATGAGAATGAAGTGTACATACATCGGTTGATTCGGCTGACCTAGTGTTTTCATTAATGTCAACATTGTGGGGAAGCATTTTTGGTATCATTTGTATAGTACTAACTATACCGAAAAGCTTGTCTATCAGGAATTTGGCTAAGTGTTCTCTTTTGAAAATGTTGTGGTTTAGTGCATCAGTTTTTGGGTCCACACCTCACCGCAAGGATAGGTATAACTCTAAGCTTTTAACCATATCATTAAGATTGGATTATACAACTATATTCAAGATATCAGGAAGCTTTATGAAGCAGACTGGAAGATATCAATGACAGAGTTCAACTCTGTATATCACTGTCATCTCTCTATTAAGTATATCAGTGTGGGAGATTCTACATTTCCTTGAGAAGAATGTTCTTGTGCTACAGTTCTAAATATAGTCTCACTAATGTCAATGAAATGTGAATTTGAAGAAAGATCGAATCTAGAAGTTGTGTATTGGGAAGTGTATGTATGATTAGAATTTTTTGTGATTAGGTCTAATTCCTAGCTGACATAATACATGATATGTGTTGTGAAGACTAAATATACATTATAGATGTTAGTTGGATCTATTTTAGACCTATGCCAACCTAAATTAAGTATTACATGCTTTACTTGGGTGCGAAGAGGATTTTGAATCATGTGTGATGCTGACAAAAGCTATTTTGGATTGTTTTCATTTACATCTAATTAGTCTGACCTAATTGATGTGTGGGAATGTATTTGGGTATATATATGAGATATCTTAGAGTTGAGAAGAAAGATGAGTGAGCATGAATGAAATATCAGGTGAGAGTGGTCTCATATGATGAGAACATGTGAATTTAGTAGTGAGAGATCAGAATACGAGCAGAGTTGTTGAGTGACTGCTAAGCAGAGCAGTACTTTATACACAGAGCTTCAAAGGAACTGAAATACAACACAAGGGAGGTGCACTTTGTAATATTTTATACCTTGGCAGTGAGACATTCTTGTATTGTATTTAACTTTGATTGTGAGCCTTATAAGGACATTGTGTCCTGGCAATGAGCCCCTATAATATGCTATATCTAGATATAGCATATTGTGAGCTAATCCTCAACATAGTTTTTCCCTTTTTGGGTTTTCCACGTAAAAATCTTGGTGTTCATGTGTTATGTGACTTTGTGGAAGTTTCATGCTTTCATTCCTTATTTCAGTTAATGTGTTTTGGTGATTGGATAAGTTGTGTTCAAAAGTTTAATAGAATACTGATTCACCCCCCTCTCAGTATTTTGGATGTTCAACAAACAAAGCGTGATGATTAAGCTTGACGTAAGAAAAGCTTACAACAAAGTTAGGTGGAGATTCCTAATAAGAGACATGGAGAAGTTTGGATTTTGTAAAGATTGGTTCCAAATGAATTTTAACTTCCTATCAACAGCTAGATACTCAGTGCTGGTAAATGGACCACCATGTGGATTTTTTGAGAGCTCAAATGGCAAGGGGACCCAATTTTCCCTTTTCTCTTTGTTATAATGGCAGAAGATCTTAGAAAAATATAGAAAAATATCAAAGGATGGGAAGGTGGAAAGGGGTGCAGATTGCTCCAAATATAGATGCCACTACCCACCAACAATTTGTGGATGACACACTACTCTATGGAGAAGCCACAATTAATGAGGAAACAAAGATAAAATAATGCATGGAGGAATGCATCAAGGCATTGAGGTAGCAAATAAATAAAGAAAAAACAAAAATCTACTTTTATACCAAAAAATTACTATAGAGAAGAATTTCAAAGCTTCTAGGCTACACAATAGATGTTACACCATGTAAGTACCTAGGTGTGCCTATCTTTAAAAGAATAATAAGAACTAAAATTTGGGATAAAATCAAAGAAAAATGTAGGGAAAAATCCCTCAACCAAAGAGGGAAATGACTCACATTGGCAAGTAGAATCACAATGATCAAAGTAGTCCTATTTGCAATCCTAGTATATGTAATGTCTAGCATGCAATTAACCTCAAAAGTAGTAGCCAATTTAGAGGGCATCTTAAAACATTTCATATGGGAAGGCTCAAATGATAAACACAAAATTTCGTTAATAGATTGGGATAAAGTGTGCAAATCCCAAGAAGAAGGAGGCACAAGGATAAGGAACCTAAAATCCCAAAACAAGGCTCTTGGAGCCAAACTAATCTTGAAAATGTATCAGAATCCCCACTTGCTCTAGTGAAAAATCTTGCAAAATAAGTACCTTGATAAAGGGGATCCGAACAAGATCTTAACTGTAGGTAACCCTAGAAGTGGATCCCACATCTGGAATTTTATGTTAAACTACAAGAACCTAATAACAAACCATCTAACCTGGAAAATCAATGATGGAAAGAAAGAAGATTTCCGGCTAGACTCATGGGGAGGGAAAAATTCCCTAATAGAATACCCCAAGTTGAGAGAACATATCCCCTCTTTAAGGGAGAGGTATGGGTAGCATGTCAGGGATTATGTGGAAGAAGAGGAGAACTTGGAAATCTTAGATGGAAGAATTTTCAATCTATCCAAATGGATGAAACAACTAAGGCAAAGATCATAGAGATTATTAAAGAAAGACAGGTATGCTTAAATAACTAGGAAGATAGAATAATCTGGTGTAGGGTGAAATCAGGCACATAATCAATAAAGCTCAGTTACAAAATACAAATGGTGGAATGTGAAAAGATCTAGCTACATAAGTTGTGTTGGGGGAAGTGGATACTACCAAAGGTTGGAGCCTTTACCTGGATGGCCCTACATGGAAGAATCTTAACTAGAAATATATTAAAAACTATTGGCATATCAGGTCCAAATTGGTGGATCATGTGTAGATAAAATGAGGAACACGCATATCACCTACTCCTAAACTGCCCTTTTGCAAAACAATGTTGGGACTGGCTACAAAAGCATCTGAACTAGACCTCCCCATGAAGTAACTAGTTGTGGAACTTCTTTCTCATCTGGCCTAGAATCAAGAAGGAATCATTTTGGAACCTAATATTGTAGATAGCCCCATCTATCATGATATGGAACATTTGAAAGGAGAGGAATAGGTGAACCTTTCAAGATAAATCTAAATTAGTAGAAGAGATAATAGCTGATATAGAAAGGAATATATTAGAATGGTTAAATGCTCACATAAAACTACAAAGAAAAACCAAGTTTATGGACTAGGACAATGAACTAATGAAAAATTGGAAGCAGTTGCAGGTTCCCTTGTTTTTCCAGTTCATTCTAGACTCCAAACAAAGAAGGAAAAAAGAAAAATGGACCCCTCCTCCATAGGGATGTCTGAAGCTCAACACTGATGGAGCATCAAGAGGAAACCCAAGCAAAGCTGGCATTGGAGGCATCATTAGAAATGAATCTGGTCAATTGATTGAGGCAATGTCAACAAAATTACCAGAGGTCACAAATAACACTGCTGAGATAGAAGGGATCCTCAGGGGTATACACTTATGTAAAGACAAAGGCCTCAGGAATATTGAGATAGAGTGTAACTCAAATGTCAGCATAAATATCATAATCAAAGGTTAGACAAGAGATTGGAATATTCATTCCAAGGTATTCAAGATAAAATAACTTATGCAAGAACTCAATGTGCAATCAATTCATCACACCTATAGGGAAACCAACAAGGTAGCTGACCTTTTAGCTAACCAAGGTGTTGAACACACTGAGACTCTCATAATTGGATCCAAGGAAAACCTATGGCAAGGGCTAGAAGAACTAATCACAGAAGATATGAGAAAGTTTAGAGAAAACTTATGCCAAAATGGGGAAATACAAAACCAAACTCCAAGATAGGATACAAGGAAAGAAGACTCTCCAGTAACAACAGACATGCAAAGCTAAATCATGGTAAGGTGGAACCATAAACAAGGTGTGTGCCCATACTTAGATGGCAAGGTAAGTGCATTAGGTACACAACTCTGAACTCTAATAAATTTCAATATTCTTGCTTGAAATAATGCATAGATAGTGAATTCAAGAATTAAATGCTCAAAACCAAAAAAAAATGAATGGGTACAACAAGGTACATTACACTCACACCATAAGAAAACCTAAAATTTTTGAAAACTCAAAAAATCAAGATAAGAATTTATCTATCTATGTTCCCAACCCTAGGAGTCGTGAATCGGCAGAAATGTAAATTATCAGTGGAAAATAACCTTTTAAGATAATGCATAAAGAGGCTCTGGAAACCATACAAGTTTTGACATTATGCAAGCCGGTGTTCTCAATAAACCCTAAGGGAAAATTAACAACAATAACCCTCAAAGGTTCAAATGTCTTGTGTTTGTATAGTTAATAAATGTTTTTGAAGGGAACAATGTTGCAAGTATGAGCAAGTTTGGTGGTGTTGTCATTAATGTTGTCATTGATGTCAACACAGTTCAGTATGTTATAGGTTGTACATGTATGGTTGAGATGTTGTTGAGATGTTGTGAGTACATGGAGATATCTTTATAGTGTTGTAGATGTGTTGGTTTGATAAGTTTCCAAGTGCTTTTGAGAAAATTAAATAAAGAAGAGAAAACAAAATGTTGAAAGTGTTCAGAATGTGCTCCGGTATGTGCTCTACATTTCTCTTGTGTTGATCCTATGCTTGTGTGGACCTGAAGGTTTGATAAGTGTGATTTAATGGTGATATCTCCTGAGTTTTAGCTTCTGGTGTGATGGTATGTGAAAGTTACATTCACCGATATGTGAATTGTTTTGGCACAGTTGGTATTTTGTGGATTGGGAGAAATATTGTTGCTCTATAATTTTTCTCTATTTTGTTACAAATATTGCAAATTTGGAATATGTCTTGTGAAGGTATTTTTTGTGCTCTAGCAAAGAAGTTTGAAAATTGGTGAACTAGAAGTCATGTTTCAGTAGTTCATTGTGAAGTTTATACAGTCTGGATGGATTAGTGAAAGATGTTCAGTGGTTGAAGTTTGTTGTTCTTTTGTGGATGTATTTGAAAGATTCTTAGATGTATTCCCATGCTTAAGGAAGCATGTTGTGGCATTCGCGTGCCATCTTCTAGTTGGGAAGCGTGTACATTAATGGTTATTTGTGTTTTCATTAGGTTTGTCCTACCTGGTGTTTACACTTCATTCAAAGAATAAAATCAATTTGAGGAAGCATGTGATTGATCTGAGACATCATTTTTCGGTCTTAGTTAAATGTTTTATTGGTCCACTCTTATTCTTTTCACCGCAGGAATTTTGAGTTGCCGACCTATTTTGAATTTATGTAATGAGGTATTTGTGGCTGACCTTAGCGAAAGTTTCTAAGGTTGAGGATGGTATAAAATCAAGTTGAAGTGTGAAGAGTTGTATGACAGTGTGATGCAAAGTGACGAAAGTGAGCCACAAATCATAAGAGCAGAAGTGTGTGTGTGTGTTGTGATAGCAGTTTTTTGGTGTACTGAAGGCAGTGAACTGAAGTTTTCTGCAAATCCCATGGATGTGCATTAATTGTTGTGGTGGATCTTTTGTTCTCTTTTGTATCTATAGGCAGTGAGACTCCCTGTTGGATAGTGAATCCTTTCTATAGGCAGTGAGCCTTTGTATTTGGACAGTGAGTCCTCTTTTGGGCAGTGAGCCTTTTGTTTTATAATCTTTTATATTGTGAGTTAATCTTCACCGTGGTTTTTCCCTCATTGGGTTTTCCATGTAAAAATCCAGTGTTCATTGTGTTGATTTGTTTTATGTTATTTGTGTTTCATGCTCTTACTTAATAACAGAATAGTGTGGTTGTGGAATTAATAAGTGTTGAATTTTTAAGTTTGAATTGTGTGACAATTGATTCACCCTCCCTCTCAGTTGTCTTGTGCCTGTTTAACAATTGGTATCAAAGCTTTGGTTCCTTGTTGTTGAGCTTAACTGCTTAAGGAAGATTTGATGACACATAAGTTGGTGATCCCTATGTTCGATATAACTAACTACAATGACTGGAAGGGAAAGATGAAAGGATATATTATCTCCTATGGTTTTAAGACCTAGAAGGCTGTTGAGACAAAGTATACACCTCCGTCCAGTGGTCTTACTACTGCAGATGAGATCTCTACTTATGAAGAAAATGAAAACGCGAAGTACGCTATTTTCAATGGTTTATCTAAAAATGAGTGATTGAAGGTTTTTTCTTTGGAAACTACATATGAAGTCTGGAAGAAGTTGGAGGATATGTATGAAAGAAATGAAAGAGTGAAATTGACAAAGAAGCTAGTGGCGAAGCACAGATTTGTGAATCTAAAAATAGAAGAAGGTGAAGAGTTTACAAGCTTCTTTCAGAGAGTTGAACTGACTGCAAATGAAGTTAGAAATCAAGGAGGAAAACTATCAAATGAAGATATAATTGAGAAGATCTTGATAACCTTACCAGAGTGCTATAGTGATAAGATCTCAGTCATTGAAGAAGTATATAATCCTAAGACGTACACTTTGGAACAGTTGTTCGACACCTTGCAAGCATTTGAGATGAGAAATTTTTGGAAAGAAGACAAGATAAAAGAAAAAACAGAAACGAAATTTAAGGCATTGAAGATTGAAGAGGAACCAGATAGTGATGGTGTTGATGAGTTGGAAGCAAACTTCACCAGGAAGCTGAAGAAAGGAACCAAAAAGTATAAAGGTATGTTTCCCTTTAAATGTTTTAGTTGTGGTAATATTGGTCATTATGCTTCAAGATGTCTGAATAGAGGTGTGCACAAGAAGAACAAGGATTATAAGGATAAGGATAGGAAGTATGAGAAATATAAGAAGTTGTACTATGTCAAAAAGAAGTAAGAATTTTTTATGATGAACCTAAAAAATGAGGTTGATGATAGTGAATGTTTATTCTTAGCTTTGGAAAGTAAATATGTATCCACTAAACCTGGAAAATGTGTAAGCAAGAAGGCTCCAAAGAGTAAGAGAAATAGGATGGAAGGCACTTTGGTTACCACTTTTCATGAAAGACAAGATGAAGACTATTGGGTAATTGATAGTGGATATTCTAATCACATGATTAGAGATAATAGTAAGTTCACTAAACTTGAGAAATATGATGGTGGTTTAGTTATGTTTGGTGATGATTCAGGAGAAAAGATATGTGGGAAGGGTTCAATTAGTTTTGATGGAGTGCATAGTATTGATGATGTATATTATGTGAAGGGTTTGAGGCATAACCTTCTTAGTGTTGGTCAGATGTGTAGCAATGGTTTTAAACTTGTGTTTTAGAATAATATCTGTGAAATCAGAAAAGGATCCGGGAGTGGAGATATGATTGTTGCTAGAAGAAGAACTCATGGAAATATCTATCAGTTGAAAGGAGTTGATGGTCATTTCCTTGTATCTCAAATCAGTGAAAGTTGGTTATGGCACCGAAGAATGGGACATGTGAATTTTGATAACTTGGTCAAGATCAATGCTAAAGAGATTGTTCGAGGACTACTTGGAATCACAAGACTTGGTAATGCTATTTGTAGAAGTTGTCAATTGGGGAAACAAACAAGATGCAACTTTAAGGGAAAAGAACATTCTACTACCAGAATGCTAGAGTTAATTCATACTGATCTTTGTGGTCCGACCGGGATTGGAAGCCTGAATGGTGACAGATATTTCATGTTGCTTATTGATGATCACACTCAAATGACATGGGTTTCTTTTCTTAGAGAAAAGACTCAGGCTCTGGATGGGTTCAAGGTATTCAAAGCAAGAGTGGAAAATGAAGTAAACTTGAAAATCAAGTGTTTGAGATCTAATAGAGGTGGAGAATTCAACTTTAGTTAATTTAATGCATTCTATGAACAACATGGCATAAGAAGACAATTTTCTACTCTGAGAACCCCTCAGCAGAATGGAGTAGTTGAAAGGAAAAACTAGACAGTTTAGGAAGCTACTAGAACCATGATGAAAGAATCAAATGTACCGGATGTGTACTAGAGAGAAGCAATACATACTATTGTTTATGCTCTTAATAGAGTTCAGATCAGACACAACAACACTAAGACTTATTTTGAGTTATGGACTGGTAAGACTCCTACAGTGAAGTATTTCAAGGTATTTGGAAGCAGATGTTATATTAAAAGAGATGATGAAAATCTTGGAAAGTTTGATGCTAGATGTGATGAAGGAATCTTTCTTGGATACTCTACTACTAGCAAAGCATACAAATACTTTAACAAAAGATTGAGAAAGATTGTTGAAAGTGCTAATGTGAAAGTTGATGAAGACATACACAGACCTATTGAGATTAGTCAAGTTGAACTTGATGATCCCATCTGTGGGCATGTACCTGAGGAGAACAAGGAAAAAAAAGAAGAGAAAGAAGAACAAGTGGAGGAAGAAGGAAAAGAAGAAAATGAACCAAAACCTGCTGTCATAACTCATACGTATGTTCAAAAGAATCATCTAGAGGATCAGATAATTGGAGATAAAAGTGAAGGTGTGAAGACAAGAAGAACATTTGCAGCTAAGGTAAATTTGTGTCTATTATCTAAAATAGAACCCAAATCTATAAGTGAAGCATGCAAAGATGAGATTTGGATGAGAACTATGAAAGAAGAATTACATCAAATAGAAAGGAATCAGACATGGGAACTAGTCCCTAGGCCAGCGAATAAAAATGTGATTGGTTTGAAATGGGTGTTTCAGAATTAACTAAATGAAAGTGGAGAAGTCGTAAGGAATAAGACAAGACTGGTATGCAAGGGATATTCACAAGTTGAAGGTATAGATTTTGAAGAAACATTTTCCCCTATGGCCAGAATGGAAGCTATAAAAATGTTTTTGGATTTTTCTGCTTATAAAGACTTCAAAGTGTATCAGATGGATGTTAAGTCAACATTTCTGAATGGTGGGTTGGAGGAAGAAGTATACATGGAGCAACCTAGAGGGTTTCAATTTTATGACAAATTGGACATGGTTTGTAAGTTGAAGAAGGCATTGTATGGACTAAAGCAAACTCCCAGAGCTTGGTATGCAAGACTGGACAAATATCTGACAAAGCAAGGATTCAACAAAGGTTTTGTTGACTTAATCTTTACTTCAAAGTGCAAGGTAACAAAATGTTGATAGTAGTTGTCTATGTTGATGATATCATTTTTGGTGGAAATGAAGGTATGTGTAAAAATTTTGTTGAAGAGATGCAAAAAGAATTTGAGATGTCTATGATCGGTGAATTGAATTTCTTTTTTGGTCTACAAGTAAATCAAACTGATAAAGGCATATTCATTTCACAATCTAAGTATGTAAAAGAGATATTGAAGAAGCTTGGGATGGATTATTCCAAACTAGTTTGTACTCCTATGGTAACTGGATGTAAACTGAGCAAAGATGGTGAATCTGCTAAGACTTATCAGAGCAAATATAGGTCTATGATTGGTGGGCTGTTGTACCTTACTGCTACTAGACTAGACATTATGCATGTAGTGTGTTTAGTTGCTAGATTCCAAGCATATCCTAAAGAGGCACATGTTGTAACTATAAAGAGGATATTTAGATATCTGAAAGGTACACCGGATTATGGACTATGGTATCCTAAGAGTAATGATTTCACCCTAAGTGCTTATATAGATGTTGATTGGGCCGGATGTGTAGATTAATAGAAGAGTACTAATGGTGGTGCTTTCTTTCTTGGTGGAAGATTAGTTTCATGGTTGACCAAAAAGCAAGACTCGGTTTCGTTATCCACAACAAAAGCAGAATATATTGCTACATCTTGTTGCACACAGGTTTTATGGATGAAGTAGACATTGAAGGACATTGGTGTGGTATGTGATGAGCCTATTTCTATTTTCTGTGACAACACAAGTGCAATAAACATTTCAAAGAACCCAGTTATGCATTCAAGAACAAAACATATATCTATCAAGTATCATTTTCTAAGAGAAAAAGTGTTGGAGAATGAGGTTGGATTGGAGTATGTGACAACAAAGGAACAAATTGTAGACATATTTACTAAGGCTCTTCTGAAGGATACTTTTGAGCATCTTATGGAGATGTTGGGGGTCATTGGCCCTTCGAACTAGGTGCCTATGAAGGTGCATCAGTCTAGTGAATTCATAGATTTTTTATATATCTGGACTGTTAAATGGGTCTACTTCACAAGGGGAGTAGAAATGGTTTTCATTGTTGCAGTATGAGTGTACTCCTAAGGGGGAGTAATCAAAGTTGTTGATCTTTTCCATTGATCTCAAAGGGGGAGAGAAAAGTCATGTGAAAAATAGTTCTCCCAATATTGTGAAGAATGATGTTGTATTTAATGGTTTTTCACATCATGTGTTGCCATCAATGACAAAGGGGGGATTGTTGCAAGTATGAGCAAGTTTGGTGGTGTTTTCATTAATGTCAACATAGTTCAGTATGTTGCAGGTTGTACATGTATGGCTTAGATGTTGTTGAGATGTTGCTGAGATGTTGTGAGTACATGGAGCTATCTTTATAGTGTTACAGATGTGTTGGTTTGATAAGTTTCCAAGTTCTTTTGAGAAAATTAAATAAAGAAGAGAAATCAAAATGTTGAAAGTGTTTAGAATGTGCTCTGCATTTCGCCTATGTTGATCCTATGCTTGTGCAGACCTGAAGGTTTGATAAGTGTGATTTAGTGGTGATACCTCCTGAGTTTTAGCTTCTAGTGTGATGGTATGTGAAAGTTACGTTCACCAGTATGTGAATTGTTCTGGCAGAGTTGGTATTCTATGGACTGGGAGAAATATTGTTGCTTTGCAATTTTTCTCTATTTTGTTTCAAATTTTGTAGATCTGGAATATGTCTTGTGAAGGTATTTTTTGTGCTCTGGCAAAGAAGTTTGAAAATTGGTGATCCAGAAGTCATGTTTCAGTAGTTCATTGTGAAGTTTATACAGTCTAGATGGACTAGTAAAAGATGTTTAGTGGTTGAAATTTGTTGTTTTGCTATGGATGTATCTGGAAGATTCTGAGATGTATTCTTGTGCTTAAGGAAGCGTGTTGTGGCATTCACATGTCATCTTCTGGTTGGGAAGCATGTACATCAATGCTTATTTGTGTTTTCATTAGGTTTGGCCTACCTGGTGTTTACACTTCATTTGAAGAATAAAATTAATTTGAGGAAGTGTGTGATTGCTCTGAGACATCATTTTTTGGTCTTAGTTAAATGTTTTATTGGTCCACTCTTATTATTTTCATCGCGGGAATTTTGAGTTGCCGACCTATTTTGAATTTATGTAATGAGGTATTTGTGGCCAACCTTGGTGAAAGTTTTTAAGGTTGAGGATGGTATAAAAGCAAGTTGAAGTGTGAAGACTTTGTATGACAGTGTGATGCAAAGTGACAAAAGTGAGCCACAAATCATAAGAGCAAAAGTGTGTGTGTGTTGTGATAGCAGTTTTTCAGTGCATTGAGGGCAATAAACTGAAGTTTTTTGCAAATCCTATGGTTGTGCATTAATTGTTTTGGTGGATCTTTTGTTCTCTATTGTATCTATAGGCAGTGTGCCTCCCTATTGGACAGTGAATCCTTGCTCTAGGTAGTGAGCCTTTGTATTTGGACAATGAGTCATCTTCTGGGCAGTGAGTCTTTTCTTTTATAATCTTTTATATTGTGAGTTAATCCTCACTATGGTTTTTCCTCATTGGGTTTTCCATGTAAAAATCTGGTGTTCACTATGTTGATTTGCTTTTTGTTATTTTTGTTTCATGCTCTTACTTAATAACAAAATAGTGTGGTTGTGGAATTAATAAGTGTTGAATTTTTAAGTTTGAATTATGTGACAACTAATTCACCCCCCCTCTCAGTTGTCCTACACCTGTTTAACAAAAAAATCATGCAAAACGATAATAAAAAAACTCCTACATCATATGTTCTAATTAAGAAAAATCATAAGTAGAATCCCAAATAAACATGGAAAAAGAGCACTCTGTAATACAAAGAGAATAACTCACTAGAAAAGAATGATATGCACAACAAAGTACAAATGCATAACCAAGATTCATGTATGCATACATCTTTAAGAAGTAGAAGCTTAAGTAAACATGTAAAACATCTGCACTATGTAAATATTGTAAACAACCCACTAAAAAAAGAGTGACATGAGAAAAAGGTATAATAACGTATCTATAATAGTTATTATATCATTGCTCCATATATACTTCAAGAAAGATAAATTGTCTAAAATACAACACAGCTGAATTTTTATAAGGTCCATAAGTAAATAACAACTGTTACTTCACCAAATGTCACTGAAACCCTAAATATTACATTTCATTTACATATATATCAAATATACGAAAGGATTCTAGCAAAATGCTTATGCCTACAAACTAGATTTACATTTTAACAATATATGGCCATAATCTAGGGTAAACTACAAAGACCCTTATCTAACAAAATTGTAAAAGGTCTCAAAGCATAGGTTTTAGATAGCTTTGTAGGCATCGAACTCGTCCAACCAGTTGAAGTCATCAATGGGCTCGTACTGGTTCAACTTCCATAAAAACTTATAGCTGACCAGTGTGTAGCGTCGGTGCAAATAGAGCTCATCTCCTTCCACATCCAGTATAAATGACAACAAATTAACTCTATAGGGAACACCCAAATCCCGTGGTCATGGTATTCCTACCCCAAGTCGGGTTGCATTCAATACTCTATAAAAACTGACTTCGATCACTGGTAAGCAATATTGAGGTTTCCATGGTGACAAAAAACACAAGCTTCCTCATAGTGTAATTTACAAGTACCAAACCCAAATTAAAGGATAAAATGTGTGCAATAATTTGAATTACAAGTGAATCCCTCACTTGGATTAACTGTACCTCCCACACAAGAGCTGAATGTTGGAATTCAATTATATTCTAGTAAGAAGTATTTTTCGCATCAAATCTTTGAGCATTGATACAAATGCCAAGAAAATAAATCAATTCCAAGCATTCCAAGTACCACACAAGCCCTAACACTTAGTTGGCCAATGCTTAAGGCATAACGACATATTAAACTCTACGAAATTGACAAGGAATGGGCTCATAGGATTACATAAAACAAGGAATAAAAAATAATTAATAAGAATTGATTGTGGGGTATTACCACCCCTTAAAAAAATGGTAAACTTACCCAAAAATATATATTAATAGTATTATTAATATATTATACTATTTATATAACATATTATTAATATATCATGTCATATTTTTAAAAATTAAAGTGCTATAAAACAAATATTTGATTCTCAAAGATGGATAATCATTTTGAGAGCTACTCATAACTCTCAAAAATGGCTATCAATTTTTTACTAAATAAATAAATAAAAGGCAACGTTTAAGTCATTTTTACAATGACTATGCACAGGCAGAGGAGTCAAAATGGATATTTGTGATAACAGACATCCATTTTTCACCCTCCAAAGCTAATTTCCATTGCAACCTTTCAAATTTTATCAAAAAACGGTCCAAGAGGTATGTTAAAATGTATTTTTTGGATTGTTTTAATTTTTTATATTTTTTTTAACAAATATATTAGATTTTTTGTAGAGATCTTAGGAATTAGTTGGAAATTATGTTAGTTTTAAAAATTATAATTTTTAGCAAGGTTTAAATGGAACAAGTTGATCTAGCAACCCATCCTCCACCAAATCCTCCCTCAATTCAAGATCTAATTGAAATAAATATTACTAAATTGGAAAACATTGTTGAGAGATACCACAACCACCAATATTTGTGATCAATCATACCTAATATAGAGGCCATAATCAGTCATGTTAGGGACATCACTATGTAGCATTCTTCATTTCAATAGTGGAGAGATGCAAAGAGGTTGGAATATGCAAATGGTTTGGGGAAATGATGAAATTAAAAAATTAGAAATATCTAAAGCCGATTTAACCCAACATTTTGTGAACCCAAAACTAGGAAAACATGTTGATTTAAACAAACCAAAATTTTCCATAAAATGGTGCACCCATCAGGGCATAACTGTAAACTTTTGGGATCATTGGTGGATGGTGTTTGATAAACCACCCAACAACAATCTTGATGTGCCTCTTTATTTTCTCCGTAAATTTATCCGAAATTTTTTTTAGGAAGACATGTCAACTATTTTGATTTCAGGCATTTTCAAGGAGTGGGTATGGGAATGCCCTAAGATAGACCTAGGGAAATGTGTATCATGTAAGGTCCCTATGTTCCCCCTCCTCATCTTCCTCCCCCACCCCCAATACCACATACAAACCTTGTTTCCAATGTGACCCATCATAGTCTCTTGGCCATACACTCTTTTACTGTCCATTTGATTACACAATCGTCAGAGTTTTCCTAGCTACCTGATGTTGAGACTCCTTGTGCTTCAATTGATGCTAGTGTAGCATCATCAACTAGACATATTTGTGTGAATCATCAATTCAATGCATGCAACCATAAATGTCTAGGTCCTATAGGAGATACAGATGAGCCTCCCCTAGACACATCTAAGTATGAGTTGCATGATGTGTCACTTGGAGATGAGGCACCAATGCATACTACAGATGCAACGAAGTGTGAGGGAGGAATATATGCAATGTCATCCACCATTGGAGATGAGGAGTAGCAAGAGAAATATTTTGTAAAGGTAAAACTTTTAAATTTATTTCATAGTGTATTTCATTTAAAATTATCATAACAAATAGTACATGTTACTAATGTATATTTAAGTGGGATTGAACAGTTGATGACTGAGGAAGAGAGATGTGCATCATGCACTCTTTCGACCATTGAATTTTTCCTACACACATTGGTATAATTTTTGGTACATGTAAAACTTTTTTATTGTACACATATCATTTAAATTGTGATTAGTTAAATACATACTAATTTATATCTTGATCTTAGTATACTTTCGTCATCTACTCTAGATGTGACTGATGCAACACCTTTTACCATGATGAGTTCTTCTCAATCAATCTCAGTTGCATCATTGATTCGGGTTTATGGTTTTTTTTATATTTAGTAGATATATAAGTTTCTAGATATATATGTAGATATATGTCAGATAGTTTATGTTTTTTGTCAGCAATTATATATGAATTTTTTCATTTTTATTTTTCTTCTTATAGAGTATGCCCCCATCCATGTCCGTAGATCTAGGACCAAGACAATATGATAGGAATCATGAGTGTCCTAAGGGACCATCATTTGTTGAATGTATGTTAGCCAAAGAAAAAATGCTTGAGGTAATGAAGAATTGAATTTGACTTTAATTTATAGTTTAGTATAGTGATTAGATGTTACTTTGAAAGTTATTAAAATTAGTAGATAAGTTTCTATTTAGTAGTCTAATTTATTTACCATCAAGAGCTAATTAATATAATTTTTGGTTTGAATTATTTTTGTGCAAGCATCTTCTCATCCATTAGGTGGCCCATGAAGAGGCTACATTTTCGTGATCCTCCACAATATTAGGTTTTCTTAACATGACATAGCCATTTTATATATATACCATGAGGTGGCATATGCCACATTTTTGTGAATATTGTTTTGAGTTGGCATATATGCCAAATTTGTATATGTACATACACAATTACTTTACACTTTTATATAAAAATTAATATTTGACATTTTTTGTTCATTTTGTGCATGGTTTCCTATTTTGAAAATTAAAATTTGAATGTATAATCACTTTATAATGGTTGAGCTATGATGGATAACATGTTATATAAATATTGATTTCTTTCAATATTGCACTTTAATAATTTATGAATTGCATATCATTTTCACTCATGTTGTAGTAATGTTAAATTCGGTTTCCTTGGGAAACTTCACCAAATTTGATCCCTTTATTGTTAGTTTCTATAGTTGCAACATCCTTTACCCTTTGATTCATTGATCTATTAACATCCTTAGTCTGCATAGTTTCATTTTGGTATTTATCATTTCAATAAAGTTAGATTTCCCCTTTAGCAATGATGGATATTTTGAAATTTGAATTCTCCTTTTGAAATTAGTGCATCAAAATAAATGGCATATGTTGGGGTGTCTATACCTTTTCCTAGGTTGGGAAAAAACTCTTAAAGTTGATGAGGGAACAAATATTCTCTAAGCACACCAAGTTGCTCAAAAAAGAGGATGGGATTGGTAGGAATAATAATACCCTCTTCTTACAAATCATGAAATTTTTTTGGTCTATATTTAAGGCACATCAAAGTGCAAGGGATGTACAATAAGATTATTTAATTTTTTGATAGATTTGAGATCTTTTATTATTTTTGTATTTTGTAGTTATTTTGATGCCAAAAATTATGGTACCAACTATGAAAAAAGATCTAAACTATGAAAATAAATTATGTACAAGAATGTAATATTCTATTGTTTTCTCATGACAAGATGAATGCAACTAGGAATAAAAATATTTCTTAAATGACCTTCCTTGTAAGGTTTTCACTAATACAAGTTCACTAATTTCCATGATTTTAATAAGACAAGAAAATAAGCTTCACAAATAGAAAAGTGAAAAATATAGTTTGCAAGGCAACAATATAAAACTATGAAATTTATAATATGTCTATCATGCAAGCTATGTGATACACAAAATATGGTATGAGTTGATGGAATCAATGAGATCAACTATTAAATATGATATGATATGCTATGATTGAGCCAAATCAAGCTTTACAAAAATTACCACCCAATATAAATATTAAAACATGAGTTTACGATGATCTACCAACATGAACAACACTCCAAAGCACTCAATGTAATATATAGAAAATGAAGAAAGAGTTTGTTTTAAAAATAAAGTGAGAAAAAGGCTAAGAAATGAACCAAAGTGACAAGAAATCTTGTTTCAAAATAATATAATATGAATGAGATATTTTTAAAACCATGGGAAGTAAAAATTCATTGAAAATAGGCCTAGAAATATGAGAAGTCAACATTCATTGAAAATAGGCCAAGATCTAAGTTTTTGGATATGGGATATGTCGATGTCGTTTGCAAGGAATAGTGTGGGGTACTGTTAAGATGCCACTATCAGAAATGAACGGCTTTGAGGAAGGAAAAACCTACATCATGAGGAGCCATCATCGGTAGTAAAGAAGTCGCGATGCTGACAGAAAACTAGACCACAGATCTCGTAGAGGAGGCTGTCATGGGTGGTGAAATGTGGGAAGATGCACGCAAGAAGTTGTTTAAGGAATGTCGTTGAGACAATGGCAATGGGTAGGCAAAAACCTGCAATGCGGGTTCCGCATGGACGGTGGTCGTATGAGCCAATCTTTTGAATGTCATCATCTATAAGGTTAAGTTCCAGTGTGAGGTGTCGTCTTAGAGGCATTGTTTCAAATTTTCCCAAGCCCTATTTGGTTCCCTCACTTTGCAAGTCGATCATGAGTTTGTATTTAGGATCCATGCAGCATCTCTAACCTCTTCCCACATATGAATATTCTGTATGGTAAAATTGGTGGAAGAGGGTATCCCAAAGGAAAGCCATCTAGACGTGGGCATGCATTGAAGGAGTGTAGTGGAGGACGGCCCGGGTGGTAGCAGAGACAATGGTGGATCGCGCATGAGAGATTTCCATTGGATATGTGGGATGTGGAATGTTGCCTTGGCTATTTTGGACTCCGTTGTTTGAAATGGTGTTTATGGGCTAGAATCCCGCATAAGGCGGCCCACATCATTGGGTCCATGGGGAGCCCTGGCATAAGTTATACATTCATTATCATCCAAATGGAAGCAGTGAGGTCGGGACCCACATGGCAAGTGGCGGGCTTGCGTTGGCAGTTGGGAGCGGTGAAGGAAAGACAACAACCCACAAGAGACTGGAATCAGAACCAAAACAAAAGCGGGGTTGGAACCAAGATGGAATCATAATCAAAACCAATTGATGGTTCTAGGTTCAATTCCCAGTCTGGTTCCACTTCTACCAGAAGGATAAGGGCACAAACCAAAGTGAACATTCACCGAAATCAGAACCATTTTGGGACTTGATTCTTATGGAAATACCTAGGGGATGAGTTCATTCCTAGATCCACTTCTAATAGAGGATAAGGGATCGAAACCGAGATCAGAATTGAATCTGGACTCAGAACTAACCGATGGTTTCATGTTCAATTTCCATTCTAGTTCTACTTCCGCTAGTTTATCACTCAAGGCCAAAGACTTGGAAATTTTGAAGGTGGTGAAACTTGGTTGACTTAAGATGACATCTCTAAGACTCCTTGACCATTTGGAACTCAAAATAGGGGGCACACAAAAGGAGGAGAAGGAAAAAGTGACTCGACAAAGTGAAAAGAGAGGGTCCCTATTTTGAACAAGGTGTGTGTGCTATAGGCACAACAAATGGTGACTCTGTTGGGAGAACGCTCTTGAGCGTTCTAAGGATAAAGATTCATTTAGAACCTAGAATCTTTGGTTTCGCAGACCAAGGGTCAATTTATATGAATGAACTTGGGAAATTCAAAGGAGAATGGGATCCTTAACTGAATCAGATCACAAAACATCTTAGAAGTGTGTGTATGGTGAATTCATTCCCTTTCCTTAGAGACTATGACAAACGATCGTTAATTAGGCGAAGCAAGCTACATAAAATGTCTAGCCCCAAAAGTAACCTGGTCATTTCCCTACTGTCGATCAGGCGTCCATAGCCCTGATGGAGTTGTCATTGTGATCCCATGAACATTGCTCTATTTCCAGTTGGGCATCCATAGCCCCGATAGAGTTGTCTGCACACCCACACAGTTGCCTAATTTTCATTACTTTTCTTTCTTTCTTTCTTTTTCAAATATTTTCTTTTAGTGTTCTTTCTTTTGCTCAATTGCTTGATCATTGAAGCTCATCGTGGGTTTGGAATCATAGCGGTCACTAGAGTATACTTAATATTTTTCACTTGTGGGGCTGTCATGATGACCACCGTATAGTTCTTCAAAAACAATTTAGTGTGTTTTTTGCATGATCTAAGAGGAGTGTGAAAGGATTCAATTAAGGTATGCATTCTAGGTCAAGTCAAAGTTCAGATAAAGAAACCACCCTACAGACACGATCGGAGACCAATGGTTGAGAGTGAATATTTATCCAAAGAACACAAAGAGAGTTCAGCAAAGTGAACCACTTGTCAAACGAGCATAGTCACCACATCAAAACAAAGGAACATCATCAACAAAACAAAGTGGTCAGGTAAATGAGCAGCACAAAAAGTGTGAGAAAGGTAACAAAGGAAACAAGGCCCAAACAAACCAAAGCGGGAAAGTGAAAAAAGAAGCAAAGAAACTACTCTAAAGCAACCCAACCTACAGCAAACTAGCTAACCTAATGAAAGTAGGAAAGAAAAATATTTATAGGAAACCTACACTACTCAAAATAGACTATGTATAGAGATATTTACAAAGAACTAAGTTCAGGCAAGGAAAACTGATGTTTACGCTTGTTGGATTTCACAAAGCATGCACAAGTAGAAGGGAAATCATTACAGTTCTAAGCCATGCAAATTTATCCTTATATTCAAAAAGAAGAAATTCAATGCTGCAATACTCAAATTCAATCACACATTCAGGAAAAATCAGCAATTAAGGTGATTCATTAAACCCATGATTAATCCATAAACATGTTTGTCTCCCCTCATTCCCATAATTAAAATGATAAATGCAGCTATGCCAATTAAGAAGAGCAAGGATAGAACCTATATGTCGTCACATGAAGGTGGTAGTGTTTGACAGGGGAGAGTGAGCACTACATCGTCAATCATTGCATCAACAGCCTCGAGCGGGCACGGTGGAGGGTACAACATTTCTTATCTTGGGCTTGAATAAGGCTAGGAGGATGGGGAAACAAATAGCTCTTCCAAGTCTTGGGTGGGATCCAAAACCTCCATTAGTTATTCTTTGAGGAAGCACACCTCATCTCATTGTTCATCTGCAAACTTGGTATTCACTTGGTTGTTGTCCTTAAATGGAAACATGTTGCCCCATTTCCTTTCCTAGGTGTCGACCTTATTTTTATGGCCTTCAATGTCATGGGACAATGATGTGCATGAATATATCCTAATGCAACCTTCTAAACATGTGAGAGGATCAGCAATGGTCAATGGGGCTAGACTCCTAGTTGCTTCTTATGGTTGATCAGGTCTGTCATACTTGTTGGCATCCATCAAAACACCCTTGCCTTTGTCTTCTTCTCTTTGCAGTCCATGTATTTCATCATGACATTCACTTTTCTCCTCTAGTTCCCTTTCACTATAGATGGAGAAGGAACCCCTCTCCCACTCTGGAGGCTCCAATGTTTCATCAATAGGAGGTTCAGGTAGTATGTCTTTATCAGCATCGTCTTCTGTAATGTACTCATCCTCAGTGACGTTATGCCTTTGTGGCACAATTCCAAGTGGGAAGAAAATGGAAATGGACACTATATCATCAAGAGGATCACGCATGATGTGCGGTTCCCCTCTGAAATCCCTCCATAGAGCCTATCATTGATTGCATAGAAGTGTTCTGCAAGAGGGAAGGACCCTTGGTAATCTATGGGAAACATTCTTGTTTGATCCACTTCATCGTTTGGAAGCTTGGGGTTGTGCCATTCTTCCACTATTGTTGTCTCGATACCAACTTGTGTCAAATTTCTTGGTTCATCTTTACTTTGTTTTCCTCCAAATGTTGACAGCTCTCGTACCTCATGGGATGATTCACCTTCATTGAGGGTTGGCTGCTCCAACTTGTTCAAACTTCCCTTGACTTAGGTGATGATCTTTGCACATAATGGACAAGTTAATTATGAGTGAGGTGCATTGTGAAATCTACACCAACTAGAAATCAATATCTCCTCCAATCTTGGTCCATCTTTTCCCCCCAAACATTCTTGGACCAGCTCCTTGAATGCCTTGGCTGCCATGTTAACCATTTCCTCTTTTGGGTCTACAAGAGCCAAGGATTGATATATTTCCCAAAATGGCATTTCTCCTTACAAGACTCTTTCAATTCTATCCAAGAATGTTAGACACCCCAATTCATTATGCCTGCGAGTGCAATGGATTCTACATCTATCTGCCAATACAAATTGTTGCAATGGTCTTCTCAATATTCTATTCAAATCTACATGTAGCTGAGCGATGTTGATTTGTAAATGTTGCTCCATCTCAACTAATTTTTTTTTTTCCTTCAAAATTTCCTAATCTTAAAATTCTAGCATATAGGGAGATCTTCCTATCTCATATTTCTTCTTGAAGTTTCTCTTTTCAACTTCCAACTTTCAGCTTTGTAGCCTCAACATGCCAGGCCCTCCTTCTAGCGCCAGTTTTGTTGATGTGTTTTTTATCCACTTCTCAACACAGGTAATACATAGGTGCATCACCTCTCTTGAAAGACAATATTCCACAAGAAAATTAGAGAACACTATCCCAAGGTCTCTAATGTCAGGTCTTGACAGTGCTTGGAATACCTCAGTTGATTCATGTGATTTGCTAGAATCACAAGGCAAACTTATGGATGAGTTACAAATTGTGGGAAGTTGGTTCTGAAAATGGAGTTCTTAAGAAGTAGAAATTGATGTGCAATTGCTGCAAGTTCAAAACAACAATCAATAACTCCCATTCCATCATCATATTTGGCTTTACAATGTGTAATGAACCTTGTTCAATGTCACTATTTAAAAAAAAAGGCTAAAAGGGAAGGGAAGAGAATAAGTTTCTAGACCTAAGTTGTGAATGAATAGTAAGCATGGAGGCTGTTAAGGTAGATGAACTTCCTAAATTGTGTTTTCCTTGACCAAGAGAAGCCTACAGCTACACAAATTAGTGCAATATTCTAAGGACTTTGGATTTTTAGATTGCACACACACATCATGAACATGCAATTGAACTAAGTTGCAGCAATGAAATAAGGAAGCTCAGACTAGCTTTACAAAGTTATTCATCATCAACAAACCACAAAAGTATGAGTTGGAAGTTCATCAAATATTGTAACAATAAACACCATTATCACTTCCACTCAAGAAAATATCAACTAAAACTAACATGGGAGTAGAACCATGCACACATAATGAGAAAACCCAAAAGAAACAGCCATAAATCATGTAATTTTTCTTTCTATTGTTGCATAATGATTTCACACCAACTCTCCAACTATTTACAAATGAGGAGCAAGCCCCTATTTATAGTTTTCCAAAGCCCAAATGAACGGCTAGGATTGATTTACAATGAGTGACCCAAATTTGATACAACTTAGGGTTTACCTACCCCCCATTATAAAGGAATTTAAAATACAACTTTGTCTTTTCCTTACTTTGTCTTGTAGTGACCTGTCACTGTAGTACTTTTGTCTTCTAGTCAATTGCCTTTGTTGTAGCTGAAATAGCTTGAAGGTTGCCCTCTTGCTTGATGGATTTGCAGCATTATTGAATTATGTAGACTCCCCACTCGAATGGTAACTTTCTTAAGATCAAGCTTAGGGTCAAACTTTCTTGGGCATGGCTCCTTAAGCAAATCCCCTAAAAGCATGATGTTTCTGGAGGAAATTCACGAGTGAACTTTCTCCATAGCAATCTTCTTTGATGGTCTCCATTCATAAAGAATCCCTACACAAAATAGTAGGTTGAATTAATATTATGCAAATAATGATATAAACCTTTGATAGGACTGTTTGGTACTCAAGTGACCATATAATGCCTATTTAAATGGCTACTTAATTATAGTCTAAATGGTTCCCATCACTGCACCTTCAAGCAACTAAAAATAAGCAATAACAATACTTGAGAAGGGAAATTCAGATTTCCAAGATGTAACTCTAATAGTAGGGAAATACTATAGCGCTCATATGAGAGGGCTTGATCAATTCAAAGTTTGCGGGAAGAGGATGGGGTCAATTCTCATTTATAATTACATCCACTTTTCCCAAAGGCCTTCATTTTTCATAATTAATTGGTTGAATCACGAAGTCTAAAATCATGTTGAAGCCCCAAGATCTAAGTTTGTGGATATGGGATACATCGATGTCGTTTGCAGGGAGTAGAGCATGCGGTACTATTAAGATACCACTATCAAAAATGAATGACTTTGAGGATGGAAAAACCCGCATCATGAGGATCCATCATCGGTAGTAAAGAAGTTGTGATGCTGACAGAAAACTAGACTGTGGATCCCATAGAGGAGGCTGTTGTGGGTGGTGAAATATGGGAAGATCCACATGGAAAATTGTTTAAGGAATTTCGCTGAGACAATTGTGATGGGCAGGAAAAAACCCGCAATGCGGGTTCCATGTTGACAGTGGTCGTATGAGCCAATCTTTTGAATGTCATCATCTATAAGGTTAAGTTTAGTTGTGAGGTGCCATCTTGGAGGCATTTTTTCAAATTTTTCCAAGCCCTATTTGGTTCCCTCACTTTTTAGGTCAATCATGAGTTTGTATTTAGGATCCATGCAGCATTTCTAACCTCTTCCCACATATGAATATTCTATATGGGAAAATCAGTGGAAGAGGGTATCCCAGAGGAAAGCCATCTAGATGTGGGCATGCCTTGAAGGAGCATCATGGAGGATGGCCTAGGTGGTAGCAAAGACAATGGTGGGCCCCGCATGAGAGATTTTCATTGGGTATGTGGGACATAGGAAGCTGCCTTGGCTGTTTTGGACTCTGTCGTTTGAAATGGCACTGGTGGGGTAGAATCCCGCATAAAGAATCCCACATCGTTGGGTCTGTAGGGAGCCCTGGCATGAGTTATACATTCATCATTGGCCAGATAGAAGTAGTGAGGTCCAGAATCACATGGCAGGTGGTGGGCTCGAGTCGGCAATTAGGGGCAACAAAGGAAAGATGACAACCTACAAGAGACCAGAATTGGAACTGGAATGAAAGTGGGGCCAGAACTAGGATAGAATCATAACAGGAATGAATTGATGGTTCCAGGTTCAATTCCCACTTTGATTCTGCTTCTGCCAAAAGGATAATGGTATAGACCGAAGTGAACATTCACCAGAAGTGAAACCATTTTGGGACTTGATTCTTATGGAAATGCATATGGGATGAGTTCCTTCCTGAATCCACTTTCGCTAGAGGATAAGGGCTCATAATCAAGATTAGAATGGAATTTGGACTCAGAACTAACCGATGGTTTCAAGTTCAATTTCCATTCCGGTTCTAGTTCCGCTAGTTTATCACTCAAGGCCAAACAATTGGAAATTTTGAAGGTGGTGAAACTTGGTCAACTTAAGATGACATCTCTAAGACTCCTTGACCATTTGGAACTCAAAATAGGGGGCACACAAAAGGAGGCGAAGGAAAAAGTGACCTAGCAAAGTGAAAAGAGAGGGTCCCCATTCTGAATGGGGTGTGTGTGTTATAGGAAAAACAAATGTTGACTATGTTAGGAGAAAGCTCCTCAACATTCTAAGGATAAAGATTCATTCAGAACCCAGAATCTTTGGTTTTGCAGACCAGGGGTCAATTTCTATGAGTGAACTTGGGAAACTTGAAGGAGAATGGGATTGTTAACTAAATCAAATCACAAAACATCTCAGAAGTGTGTGTATGGTGAATTCATTCCCTTTCCTTAGAGACTATGCCAAACAATCATTAATTAGGCGAAGCAAGCTACATAAAGTGTCTAGCCCAAAATGTAACCTGGACATTGCCCCGCTACCAATTAGGCGTCCGTAGCCCCGACGAAGTTGTTGTTGTGATCCCAAAAACATTACTCTATTGCTAGTCAGGTGTCCATAGCCCCAATAGAGTTGTCCACACACCCACACAGTTGCCTGATTTTCATTACTTTTCTTTCTTTCTTTATTTTTCAAATATTTTTTTTAGTGTTCTTTCTTTTGCTCAAATTTTTGAGCATTGAAGGTCATTGTGGGTTTGTAATCACAGTGGTCACTGGAGTAGACTTAAAAATTTTCACTTGCAGGGCCATCATGATGACCACTATATAGTTCTTTAGAAACAATTTAGTGCATTTTGTACATGATCCGAGATGAGTGTGAAAGGATTCAATTAAGGGTTGCATTCTAGGCCAAGTTAGAGTTCAGATAAAGAAACCACCCTACTGATGCGACCAAAGACCAATGGTTGAGAGAGAATATTTATTCAAAGAACACAAACAGCAGTCAACAAAGTGAACCATTCATCAACTGAGCACAGTCATTGCATCAAAACAAAGGAACACCCTCAAAACAAAGCGATCAGGTAAATGAGTAGCACAAAAAGTGCGAGCAAGACAACAAAGCAAAGGAAACGAGACCCAAACAAAACAAAGTAGGAAAGCGAAAGCAGCAGCAAGGAAACTACTCTAAAGCAACCCAACCTACAACAAACCAGCTAACCTAATGAAAGCAGGAAAGCAAGATATTTACAAGAAACCTACACTACTCAAAATGGACTATGTACATAGATATTTACAGAGAACTAAGTTCAGGAAAGGCAAACTGACATTTATGCTTGTTGGATTTTGCAATGCATGCACAAGAAGAAGGGAAATCATTACAGTTCTAAGCCATGCAAATTTATCCTTATATTCAAAAAGAAGAAATCCAATGTTACAGCACTCAAATTCAATCACACATTCAGGAAAAATTAGTAATTGAGGTGAGTCATTAAACCCATGATTAATCCATAAACACGTTCATCCCCCCTCATTCCTATAATCAAAATGATAAATGCAGCTATGACAATTAATAGGAGAAAGGAAGGATAGAACCTAGATGTTGTCACATGGAGGTGGCAACATTTGATAGGGGAGAGCGAGCACTACATTGTCAATCGTTGCATCAGCAGCCTCGGGCAGGCACGATGGAGGGTACAATGTTTCTAATCTTGGGAATGCATAAGGCTAGGAGGACGAGGCAACAAACAACTCTTCCAAGTCTTGGGTGGGATCCATAACCTCCACTATTTGTTCTTTGAGGAAGTAGACCTCATCTCGTTGATCATTTGCAAACTTGGTATCCACTTGGTTGTTGTCCTTAGATGGCAACATGTTCCATTTCCTTTCCTAGGTGTCAACCTTATTTTTATGATGTTCAATGTCATGGGACAATGATGTGCATGAATCTGTCCTAACGCATCCCTTTGAACATGTGAGAGGATCAACAATGGTCAATGGGGTTGAACTCCTAGTTTCCTCTTGTGGTTGGTCAAGTCTGTCATACTTGTTGGCAACCATTAAAACACCCTCACCTCTGTCTTCTTCTCTTTGCAGTCCATGTATTTCATCATGATGTTCACTTGTCTCCTCTTGTTCACTTTCGCTATATACAGAGAAGGAACCCCTCTCCCACTCTGGAGGCTCCAATGTTTCATCAACAAGATGTTCAAGTAGTATGTATTCATTAGCAACGTCTTATGTAATGTACTCATCCTTAGTTTTGCTATGCCTTTGGGGCACAATTCCAAGTGGGAAGAAAGCGGCAATGGACACTAGCTCATGAAGAGGATCAACATATGACGTGTGGTTCCCCTCCTAAATTCCTCCATAAATCCTATCATTGATTGCATACAAGTGTTCTACAAGAGGGAAGGACCCTTGGTAATCTATGGAAAACGTTCTTGTTTTATCCACTTCATTGTTCAAAAGCTCGGGGTTGTGCCATTCTTCCATTGTTTCTCTCCCGGTACCAACTTGTGTCAAATTTCATGGTTCATCTTTACTTTTCTATCCTCCAAATGTTGACAGCTCTCCTATCTCATGGGATGATTCACCTTCATTGAGGGTTGGCCGCTCCAACTTGTTAAAACTTCCCTTGACTTGGGTGATGGTGTTTTCACACAATGGACAAGTTAATTCTAGGTGAGGTGCATTGTAAAATCTCTACCAACTAGACATCAATATCTCCTCCAATATTGGCCCATCTTTGCTGCCCAAACATTCTTGGACCAGCTCCTTGAATGCTTTGGCTACCATGTTAACCATTTCCTCTTCTAGGCCTGCAAGAGCCAAGGGTTGATATATTTCCCAAAAGGGAATTTCTCCTTGAAAGAATCTTTCAATTCTTTTGAAGAATGTTAGACACCCCAATTCATTATGCCTACGAGTGCAATAGATTCTACATCTATCTGCCAATGCAAATTGTTGCAATGGTCTTCTCAATCTTCTATTCAAATTTGCATGCAGCTGAGTGATGTTGATTTGTAGATGTTGCTCCATCTCAACTCAATTTTGTTTTTCCTTCAAATTTTTCTGATTTTAAAATTCCAGCATATAGGGAGATCTTCCTATCTCATTTCTTCTTGAAGGTTCTCTTTTCAACTTCCAACTTTCAACTTTGTAGCCTCAACATGTCAAGACCTCTTTCTACCGCTAGTTTTGTTGATGTGTTTTTTATGCACTTCTCAACACAAGTAATGCATAGGTGCATAACCTCTCTTGAAATACAATCTTCCACAATCAAATTGCAAAACACTATCCCAAGGTCTCTAATGTCAGGTCTTGACAGTGCTTCGAATACCTTAGTTGATTCATGTGATTTCTTGGAATTACAAGGCATACTTACAGATGAGTTACAAAGTGTGGGAAGTTGGTTGCCAAAATGGAGTTCTTAAGCAATAGAAATTGATGTGCAATTGTTACAGGTTCAAATCATCAGTCAAGAACTCCTATTCCATCATCATATTTGGCTTTACAAAGTGCAATGAACCTTGTTCAAAGTCGATATTTTAAAATAAAGGTCAAAAGGGAAAGGAAGAGAAGAAGTTTTTGGACCTAATCTATGAATGAACAGTAATCATGGAGGTTGCTATAGTAGACAAACTTCCTAAACTAGGTTTTTCTTGACCAAGAGAATCCTGCAGCTACAAAAAACCAGTGCAATCTTCTAAGGATTGCAGATTTTTAGATTGCACACACACATCATGAACATGAAATTGAACTAAGTTGCAAAAATGAATTAAGGAAGCTCAGACTAGCCTTACAAAATGATTCATCATCAACAAACCAAAAAAAGCATGAACTAGAAGTTCATCAAATACTGTAATAGCAAACACCATTATCACTTCCACTCAAAAAACTAACAACTGAAACTAATATGGAAGTAGAACCATGCACACATAATAAGAAAAATCAAAAGAAACAGCCATAAATCATGCAATGTTGCTTTTTATTGCTACATAATGCTTTTACACTAGCTCTCCAACCATTTACAAATGAGGAGCAAGACCCTATTTATAGTTTTCCAAATCCCAAATGAATGGCTAGGATTGATTTACAATGAGTGGCCTAGATTTGATACAACTTAGGGTTTCACCTACCCCCCCCATTATAAAGGAATTTAAAATACAACTTTGTTTTTTCCTTATTTTGTCTTGTAGCGACCTACCACTATAGCACTTTTGTCTTCTAGCCAATTTCCTATGCTACAGCTAAAACTGCTTGAAGGCTACCTTCTTGCTTGATGGATTTGTGACATTCCTGAGTCGTGTAGACTCCCCACTCAGATGGTAGCTTTCTTAAGATCAAGCTTAGGGTCAAAATTTCTTGGGCATGGCTACTTAAGCAAATCCCCTAAAAGAATGATGTTTCTAGCGGACATTCATGAGTTATCTTTCTCCATAGCAAGCTTCTTTGATGGTCTCCATTCATAAACAAATCCCTGCACAAAATAGTAGGTTGAATTAAGATTATGCAAATAATGATATAAACCTTCGATATGACCATTTGGTACTTGAGTGACCATATAACACCTATTTAAATGGTTGCTTAATTATAGTTTAAATGGTTCCCATCACTACACCTTCTTCAAGCAACTAAAAATAAGCAATAACAATACTTGAGAAGGGAAATTCAAATGTCCCAATTATAACTCTAATAGTAGGGCAGTACTATAATGCTCATATTAGAGGGCTTGATCAATTCAAAGTCCGCGGGAAGAGGATGGGGTCAGTTCTCATTTATAATTACATTCATTTTTCCCAAAGGCCTTCATTTTTCATAATTAATCGGTTGAATTAGGGAGTTTTAAATCATTTCAAAGCCCCAAGATCTAATTTTTTTGATATGGGATGCATTTATGTCGTTAAGATACCATTGTTGAAAACAAATGGCTTTGAAGAAGGAGAAACCCACATCATGAGGAGCCATCATTGGTAGTAAATAAGTTGTGATGCTGATGGAAAACTAGACCGTTGATCTTATAGAGGAGGCTGGCATGAGTGGTGAAATTTGGGAAGATGCACACGAGAAGCTGTTTAAGCAATGTCACTAAGACAACAGTGATGGGCAGGCAGAAACCCACAATACGGGTTTTGTGCGGATGGTGGCCATATGAGCCAATCTTTTGAATGTCATCGTCTATAAGGTTAAGTTCCAGTGTGAGGCTTCATCTTGGAGGAATTGTTTCAAATTTTCCTAAGCCCTATTTGGTTCCCTCACTTTGCAAGTTGATCATGAGTCTATATTTAGTATCCATGCAACATCTCTAACCTCTTCTTGCATATGAATATTTCATATGGGGAAATCGATGGAAGAGGGTTGTCCAAAGGAAATCCATCTAGATGTCTGCATGCCTTGAAGGAGTGGCATGGAGGACAGCCTAGGTGGCAGCAGAGATAATGGTGGGCCGTGTATGACATATTTTCATTAGGTATGTGGGACGTGGGATGTTGCCTTGGCTATTTTGGGCTCTATTGTTTGAAACGACGCTGGTGGGGTAGAATCCCACATAAGGTGGCCCATATCATTGGGTTTGCATGGAGCCCTGGCATGAGTTATACATTCATCATCAACTAGACGGAAGTAATGAGGTCAGGACCTGCATGGCAGGTGGCGAGCTCAAGTCAACAGTTGGGAGCAATGAAGGTAGGATGACAACCTGCAAGAGACTAGAACCAAAACCAGAATGAAAGCAAGGCCAGAACTGGGATGAAATCATAACCGCAATCAAATGATGGTTCCAAGTTCAATTCCCACTCCGGTTCTTCTTCTGCCAAAATGATAAGGGCACATACTAGAGTGAACATTCACTAGAAGTGGAACCATTTTGGGACTTGATTCTTATGGAAATGCCTATGGGATGATTTCATTCTCGGATCCACTTCCGCCAAAGGATAAGGGTTTGGAACCAAGATTGGAATGGGATCTGGACTCAGAACCAACCGATGGTTTAAAGTTCAATTTCCATTCTAGTTTTTCTTTCGCCATTTTATCACTCAAGGCCAAAGAATTGGAAATTTTGAAGGTGGTGAAACTTAGTTGACTTAAGATTACATCTCTAAGACTCCTCGACCATTTGGAACTCAAAAGAGGGGGTGTTAATAAATATTTAACTAACTCCCTTCAGGTGTATTTTCCTCTATGTGTCAGGCCGTGCATTGCAAGTAGTCAACTCAGCCTTTTATCTAGGTTTTGCTCTCCCGCTCCACATGTCTACTCCTCACAACCCTGAGTCTCTGCATTCCTTTCACATCCCAGTAAACTCTGCTATGCTTCCACATGTCACGGTTGTGGAATAATTTTGATCATTTTTTCTTGCTGCCTCATTGGGCTCCACTCGAGTGCCATGAAGTCTCATTCCCAAAAGGTTTTGTGGTGTAGGAGCACCTGCTAAGGTGCCAAGGTGCTAGCATATTTTGAAGTCTTGTTTTAAAAACCATTTTCATTTTGTTGTGTAAGGTCTCTAACACCATTTAGATTGTGTTTGAGGACCTTTTGGTTCTTAGGTTGAAAGTTAAATAAGTTGGGAATCCTTTGTGTGGTTGATTCCTAAGTTTTGTCTAAAATTGCAAAACACATTATGTTTTACAACAAGAGGTTTTTGACCGATCTTAGGCTTGGAGAAGGAAACCTAACCATTTCCAAAGCATTGTAAAAGATATTTCTCGACCTTGGAAGCAGGTTAGAGGATTTTGAGCGTGGCAGTTTCATGAGAACAAGAAAGAAACAGTGATTTTTGTGTGTAAAAAGTTTTGCTTTTCTGTTCTTGGTCGCATGCCTGCTGCTAAATGGATTAGACAAGGCATTTTGTTGTTTTTTTAGCATGTAGAGAATCCTTCTAAAGCTTTGCATTGGCATTTTAGATAACTTTTCCATCGCTTCCTATTATTGTGTAAATACTGTGTTTTTCCTGTTTGTTGTTTTGACTAGTAAAGTCCAGAAAAATGGAGTTCTAGCTTGTTTTCTGACCGTACCAAGTAGTATGGGTTCAGTGGACACAAGGCTAGACTCCCTCCTTGTAAATTATGTAAATAAATAATTCTTTAAGAGTGTTGGTTGCATACTAACAAGCTTTCCCTAGGCGAGTTGGTTAACACATGGTTAGGGAAAGACAGTGCAGAGTTAGTTCCTACGTTGCAGGGGTGTTGTATCTTCATGAAACAAATGTGTGCAATGGTTGCAGGGACCTTCATAATGGTGGTCAAGAAGGCAGAGTCTTTGTTTGGTCTTTTGGAGGTTGGAACAAGCTGAACAGTCCAAGAAAAGAAGCAAAGAAAACCCTAGTTCTTGCATGAACAGGGTACACCAGTGTACGAACAGAGGAATGGTCCAAAACCAAAAAAATCTTGAAGGGCTCCAAATTTGAGCCAGGGTGACAGAAGCAAGTTTGGCCTAGTTAGGTGAAGGAGAGGAGTGACAAGCAATTTCCTTGTGTGAGGAGACCTAAAAGGGGCTCAACTTAGTAGCCCTTCCCAAACCCTAAACTAGGGCTAATGAAAGCGATAGAAGAAGGAAGGTATGTGCTTGGATAGGAACCTTCCCTAGACTGTTTTGAAGTTTTGAAAACCTATGCACACCCCTGAAACGAGGTTAGGAAGAATTTGGAGGTTAACTAATCTTTAAGCTTATTAAGGGCTAGATGGTGAATGTGAGAAGTACCAAGAATTGCTTGGTAGCAGCAAATTAGAGTTGATAGCAGGGTTGGAAATGAACCAGGGGTACCTAAACTAGCAGAGGACCTATAGGTTGAATGGTGGATGAAATGACACCTTAGGAGTTCTCAAGGCAAGGACTTAGAGCATTGATATTGGGATTGTCTCAATCCAACCCTATCCCTATCAGATTGGTATCAAAGCAGTGAAAGATTTGGGAAAGTAGCTTATATGTCAGAAGTTGAGTCAAGTGAAATGCTCGCCATGGTGACAAATGCATAGTTAGCCAAGATGGTTGAAGAGCAAGAAGAGGACAACAAGTCCCTGAAAGAAATAATAGAGCAATTGGAGAAGGCATTGAACAATGCAAGGTTGGAAGGTAAAGTTCCAAAAGAAGAAGAGATTGCAGAGGAAGACAAAGTCCCTGAACCTGACCCTGTTCTGGAGGAGGAGCTTTTCTTGAAGGCATTGAAAGCCCTGAGTGGAAAAGGACTTGAGGGCATACCACTATTTCATGGAAAGATGGATCCTGATATAGTCATGGATTGGATAGATGGCATGGAGAACCACTTTGAATGTGATGGAATCACTGAAGCATAGAAAGTGAAGGTTGCAAAATCAAGGTTGAGAGGATCGGCCTTGACATGGTGGAAATTTATTCAGACTAAAAGGGAAAAAGAAGGCAAGCAGCCCATATCAACCTGGAAAGGAATGGTTGCTAAGGTGAAGGAAGCATATATGCCAGATGATTATGAAATCCAATTACACAAGAAGAGACAAATTCTAAGGCAGAAAGATCAAGATGTCAACACCTATACAGAAGAGTTTCAGAAGCTTTGTTTGACATCAAATGTGTCAGAGGATGAGAACCTGAAAGTGGCTAGGTACCTTAATGGTTTGAATTGGAATATCCAAGAGGAAATGGCCTTACTGAGTCTTAAAATAGTCCACCAATGTTATCAACTAGCTAAAAAGATTCAAGAAAGGAATAAAAGGAAGCATGATCAGTCCTCTAAAGGCAGAGGCAGAGGCAAAGATCAAAGAGGACAGCGTGGAGGTTACCAAGGAAGAGGTAATGATCAAAGAAACCAAGGAGAATCTAAGCTTACTAAACATGGAGGTGAGACATCATCAAAAGGAGGATTTAATAGAGGAAGAGGAGTAGGCAGAAGTAACTCTTACTTTGCCACCATGAAATGTTATCACTACAATCAGCTAGGTCATCCAGCTTATAGATGCCCAGAGAAAGCTTCTTCATCTAGCAATGAGAAAAGAGTGGCTTATGCACAAGAGGACACCATGAGTGTCAAATCACCTGAGATCAGTCATATAGAATTAGAAGTAGGAGAAAATCTGATGTTTAATAGAGTGTTGATCAGACAACCGGTCAAGGAAGAACCCAAGCAAAAGAGAGCTTTGTTTAGAGCAAGGTGCAAGATATTGGGAAAGGTATGCAAGGTCATT